>HE670018.1:0-113959 GCA_000313835.2 Heliconius melpomene melpomene
TAACGCAAATAGCGTTACCTACAATATGAAACTAGTTAGGTTAGGTTACATTACAGTTTTAAATAAATAATTTCAAATAAAATAACATAAGATATTATTATCTATCCCTACCCCAAATCGACATAATATTACTAGTTAGACAACAAAACTTATCTTCGCATTTTTACTCCTTGCATTTCTGCGGCGATGAAATCACTATTATTCGATAAATAATCGGCAACCATAAATCCATCTATTACGGGTAGGTTATCCGATTGCCCTTTTTCGAATCCCTCATCCATTTTAATTGATTGGATTAACACTTTAACACAGGTAAGTATCAAACAAACAAAGTACTGCGCGAGATCTCCTAACTATCACCGGCGACTAGCGAGTTGCAAGACCTGTGACGTCACCGCCGACCGCGGGACTGTTAGCGGCATTTAAAATTTTTGCAAACTTCGAATGCCTGTAAAATCATAACTACTTGGTTTTTTTTAATGAAACAAAAACTAGTGTATTTGTATACGTAAAAACATTACTGTAACGAACTTTGAAGCATTATTTCAAACCTATTACCATTCCTCATTGGTGGAATTGTGTCAATCGAGAACAGTTGTATGTAGCCGATAGCTCTGTCGGAGGCAGGCTCGTGTATGGTATTGTTGTTGGATACATATCACTTATTGCAGCTGTGTGGAGTCTCTTTCCGAATACGTTAGAAACGTATGGACAGAATGTGTATTTGTCGTGTTTTTTTAAAAAAACGTTAACCGCTTCTAATTTCTAACAATAGTTAAATTATGAATGCTTTTGAAAGGAAATTAGCTAAGAATACACCAAAACTCTACGTAGAATGTTAAATTTTTTGAAGGTTTTTTTTTTAAATATATTTTTGTATACCTTAAATACACAAAGCCATTAAATTTATCTACTACTTGCTTATTATTTAGTTAAGTATTTAATATGATATTCAACTTCTTAAAATAATTTACTATTAATGAGTAATCACAAGAAAATCGAAATTTCTGTGTGTCAAAAAACTGCTGTATTCGTTAATATAATATCATATTTGTTTCAATTCTGATTACAAATTCATAACATATTGGTATATAGCCAATTTAGTAGAAACTTTTATAACGTAAAATTCTTTACTTGGCAACATTACGAATCTGTCAAAACGGAGTAGTTATTTTATCGTATCGTATTTTACATATTTAGAACCGTGACTCTAATATATATCTCTTTTCACTAGAATGTACAAATATTAATAATCGTTTTTAGTAACAGAATAAGTTACTTCCTGTTCCTTCATTTAACATGATAAAAACGAAGTGATTTATGTTCAATTATTCCTCTAGGAAGCGCTTGACAACAGAATAACTGGACCGGAATAGATTATACGCCTTTTATCATGGGTTATGCTATATATGAAATGACGAATGATGATGATAATGATAAATAAAATAACGGTTTAGTTATGACCGGATGTTACGTGAGCGCGAAAATTGCGCGATTGAAAAGAAATAAACTTTTTGTAAGGAGATAAATGTTTTTTGTTATGAAGTAAAAATTTTGTTTTATATATTGTTAAGTGAAATTGCGATAATACCTAAAGAAAAGAAACTATAATTTCTTTTTATTACATATATATAAACATAACTTAACCAATAGTCTACTATTGGGGGAAAGTAAATAAAATTAGAATAGACACATCATGGAACAAAAAAAAAGGTCTTTATTATGGAACTATTATGAAAAAGTTACAGATAAGTTCTATGTTGCAAGGTGCCTCATATGTCAGAATGAATATAGATATAGCTCAACAACAAGTAATCTTAAGAAGCATCTTGTTAATAGACATTCGATTACTTTTGAGAATTGTCAGCCGGCTGATAAATCGAATAATTCTGTAGATATTGTATATACTGAATATGAAGAGGCAGATAATTCACAATTTTCATTTGTGGGACAGGAGGTAGAAGTACATGGCACTTCAGAGGATGAATCGAAAGACCTTCTAATAGTATCAAAATTAAAACAGAGAAACATTCAAAACTCTAATAATAAAAGAAAAAATCATTCGGAACTTTGGAATCATTTTTTGAAATTGCCAGATAAAGATGGGTTTGCTCAATGTTTATATTGTAACCAAGAATATTCTTACAAAACATCTGGGAGCAACTTAAAAATACACTTACAAAGGAAACATATGCGGGAACTTAATAACTTTAATAATAAAAAAAATCTACCGGCAGTTTGGCATCATTTTTTTAAATTGCAAAATAAAGATGGAATTGCTGAATGTTTATATTGCGGCCAAGAATATTCTTACAAGTCAACCAGAAACAACTTAACAAAACACTTAAAGTTTAAACATAAAAGAGCTTATTATAGTTTGTTCAATCATACAGAAAATTCTGTCCATAATGGAAGCGTTCAAAAATATGAAGAAGATCCACTTTCACCACAGATGTCAGAAGGAGATGATGAAAAATTAATAGAAGTATCTAAACCCGTAAAAACCCCCAGAGATTGCTCGGCAGATCGTCAAGTTACGTCACTTACCGAACAACTAACTGGACTAAAAGAACCTGCGCTACAACATAAAATTAATCCTAAGACGCCTAATAAATCAGATAATTCTTTAGATATTGTATATATGGAATGTGAAGAGGCAGATAATTCACAATTTTCATTTGTGGGTGAGGAGGTAGAAGTACATGGTACTTCAGAGGATGAATCGAAAGACCTTCCAATGGTATCAAATATAAAACGTAAAATCTTTGAAAACTCTAATAATAAAAGAAAAAATCATTCGGCACTATGGAATCATTTTTTGAAATTGCCAGATAAAAATGGGATTGCTCAATGTTTATATTGCGCCCAAGAATATTCTTACAAGTCAACTGGGCACAACTTAAAAATGCACTTACAAAGAAAACATTTGAGGGAACTTAATAACTTTAATAATACAAGAAAAAAACTTCCGGCGATTTGGAAACATTTTTTAAAATTGCGAGATAAAGATGGATTTGCTGAATGTTTATATTGTGGCAAAGAATATTCTTACAAGGCAAGTGGGAACAACTTAAAAAGACACTTAAGTTTTAAACATAAGAGAGCTTATTATAGTTTGTTTAATCATACAAAAAATTCTGTTCATAATGCAAGTGTTCAAAAATATGAAGATCCACTTTCACCACAAACGTCAGAAGATGATGAAAAATTAATAGAATTATCCAAATCCGTAAAAACGCCTAGAGATGGTTCGTCAGATCATCGCCAAGTGACGTCGCTTACCAAACAACTAATTGGACTAAAGGAACCTGGGATGCAACATAATATTAATCCTATTCCAATCAGAGTACTGTTAGACAAAAAACTCATGATAGATAATAAATTGTTGGAAATGATCATACAAGACCAAGAAACGTTTTCAATAGTTGAAGGTGAAGGATTTCGGAATTTTGTTCAAGCTTTAAATCCTTATTATGAGTTACCAACACGTAAAATGATTTCCAGCACTTTAGTACCAGAAAAGTTTACGGAATGTAAAAGACATGTAATAGATCTAGTTAAAAATGCAAATTATCTTTGTATTACTATTGAATCTTGGATATCTCAAGTAAAAGATACATATATCGCTTTGACAGCCCATTTTATATTGGATTACAAATTAAATAGTGTTATGTTACATTGTGAAAATTTAAGTAATTCGTACACTATTGATACTGTAGCAAAGTTATTAAAAGACATTGCCCGAGAGTATGTTATTGAAGATAAAATTACATTAGTAGTGTCACAGAATGCTCATTACATAAAAGAAGCTGTTGAACAAAATGAATGGCCTTCATTTACTTGTTTTTTACAAAAAATAAATTTGGTAATTCAAATGTCAATTGGAGTCATTGACCCAATTATAGAAACAGTAAAGAAAATAGTAGTATATTTTAAAAATAACACAGAAGTTACACAAGCTCTCTTGAAATATCAAACGGATGTTGAAAATAAAACACTGCCCCTTCGTTTAATACTATCAGTTTCGACTAGATGGACTTCTGTATTTTATATGTTACAAAGATTTCTAAATCTGCAAAATGCTGTTACATCAGTTCTTGAAGACCTAACGGTAGATTTGCCAGATATCTCCGCCGAAATGTGGGGTACAATAAAGCAAGTGTGTATAATTTTGCAACCGTTAGAAGAGGCAACTAGAGCTATGTGTGGCGCGCCATATCTGACAGGCAGCTTGGCTATTGTTATAGCTGATGGCTTAAAAAATGTAATTGAATTAATGAAAAATAAACCACTAACTGGCGTAGCAGAGAATTTCTTTGTTAACGTAGAAACGTGCTTAAAAAAGTATTTGCTAAATTCAGAAGTTGAAGATAATCTGCTTTTAGGGGTGTGTACATTTCTGGACCCACGATTCAAAATGCACGCATTTTTGGATAATTATTCAGAACAAGAATCAACAACTTGTGAATCATCTGAACGGGTGAAACGAGCCCATATAATAAAAAACCATGTCTTAGAACTGCTAAAACATAAACTAAAAGAAAAGCAGCAAACAATCACAAATTCTAATCATGAATCGGATATGTCACAAATAATTTTGATTGTTGAGGAACCAGAACCAATATCGATTTGGGGCAAAATCAACAAGACCATTGCAGCGGCTACTCCTTCTCAAGATGACATTTCTGCCAAAGCGAAAAAAGAAATAGAAATGTTTCTCAACGAAGAAGTTATTTGGAGAGGTTCTTGCCCCCAGGAATGGTGGAAAAGCCATGAGATGATATATCCAAATCTTGCAGAAATTTATGCTGAGCATAGTCATATAGTCGTTACGTCAGTTCAATGTGAAAGAGCCTTTTCTAAAACAGGAGGTATCTTCGATGAAAAAAGGGCACGTCTAAGCAGAAAACGAACACCAGAGTTGGTGTTTCTTTACAGTAATAGCCATGTTTATACTTAGATAAGTTATTTGTTAGATTAATCATAGGAAATACGCTTTTAAAACATGATACTTTTGATAATTGAAGAATTCAGTGAAATCAGGAGTGGTTAAGACACTCCTTTCTCGACACACCACCTAATTTTCAAAACATTGCGTCTTGCGTCACTCAACGCCTTTAACCTGTATATTTTGTTACGAAGTAACTAAAATAGTTCATTCTCCCGAGTAAGAATTGAACCTAGAACTGTCGACGTTAAAGTAAGATGCTAAACACCACATAATAAATTATCGACAATGTAATATTCTTCAGAGTTATAATCCGTTACAATATTACCACTGTTTTTATAACAGTTACAAAACATAACATATTTTGTTAAAGTTCTAAGTAAAAAGTAGTTTTCAAAGTTTTGTGTAACGTTCAAACTATAAGGAATAACAATGGTTATAGTGATTTTATTGGTAAAGTGGTTATAAATATTAATGTAAAACAGCAGGTTCTCAGTTCAATAGATATGTAAAGACTTATAAGTTTATTTGTTTATTAGCTAGCATTCTGGACTATATGAAGCATATATTTTTTTATTTAGTTTATATAAAAGTAAATATAAGACATATTTGAAGAGAATATGTAAATTATAAAATAAGTTAGAAATTCTTTGTAAATCCTAAGTATCAATTATGTGCTAAAAATCAATAATAAAAGATAAGATTTTCATATAATATTGAAGTTTTATTCATAAAAAATGGTAATAAAATAGATCTTTTCAAATTTCTTTTATCCACATCATGAGAAAAAACGCAAAGTAGATGACTTATGTTTCCTTATCCGTACCGCATATCAGACTATACTTTTTTCTAACTTCACGTTGTAGTCCGCACCCAGCAGGATAGACAAAGGGAACCTAGTGTTAAACACTGCCCCGCACTTCGCCGAATTCTGGAGGCATTGCGTGTCGAGTGGCAGAACTCAACGCCGCGCAGAGCAATGCCTCGACACCAGAGCGAAATAAATTAAATTACTTCTTTCGCCATTGTTTTGTAAAAATGTGTGGTTTGTATTTATTGATTAACGTGCCAAGGTACTATATAAAATTAGCCATGGAAAAAAGTATATTGAATTGCCATTAATTCAATTTTAAATGCTTACAGTCCTCGAGGTAGGCGTACCTCAGGGTAGGCAGAGAGAACCTAATGTTAAGACACTTCGCTCCTGATTTTCCGCTGAATTTTTTGAGGCATTGCGTATAGAGTGGCGGAACTCAACGCCGGCCTTTTTGTCTTGGTAAAATATTAATAATAATTCATTCCCTCAAGTAGCATTCCCTCGAATCCACAACCGTCGCGTTGCAGTCTTGGTCTTTTCCTAACCTAGGAATGGGACACCAGAAAATTAAAATATTTCAACAAGATGCTATAACAAAATATGTAAAATTAATAACAATTTAAACGGTATTTTAGGTTAAATAACATACAAATTACATTACATTATTTCATTTATTTGCTCAACTTATTGACAATTTCGAAAATCACAGTTAATATTTCTGACAATTGTTTTGTAACTATCATATTACGCGACAACAGCTGTCAGTATGTAAATGGGGAAGTGGGTATAAAATGGTATTTATAAATATTATTAATTTATTGGCCACAGTATATCTATTTACTTTTATATTGTAGTAACATGTTCAAATTGGTACATTTTTTTTATATGAAAATGATAAGTGTAAGAATTTCATACTCAAATTGTATAATTAGAATAGATACACAAGATACAGGTAAAGCGAATTTGAAATTTAGAACAAGAATAAAAATCATTTTAACAGAACGAGCTTTAAATGAAAAACAATAAATTGACTCGAAATACACGAAATACATACAATGAAGCAAACCAATGACTATAAAACCATTCACTAAAATTAATTTTAAATAAGGACAATTTGTCATTTGAAATAAAATTTAATTAGTTTTAAATATACAGAAAAATCACAATATTTCATTGGAATACCACCTATGTGTAATAAAAAATGAATGGTGTCTCAAAGTGATACCTCTTAAAATTTAGCACTTATATATAACATTGTAATGGTGGGATCATAGCTCATCTATATACAACACCAACAATTCAATAAGACTTATTACAATCACTCGAGTCACCTACGACAACTAAATCAATGTCACAGAGCTTTGTACAGAAAACACATGTGTGGTGGGGCCACGAAACATTCGTACAAAACTATGTTACACAACTTTACAAACACTTATTGCATTCATTACCACGCTACTTCGAGTAGATCAAATGTGCTACTTTAAACGTCTACCGAGAATATTCTGAAAGCGACAGACGATTCTGCGAATCGACATATACCGAATAATTATCTCACTTGACGAAGATACAACTTCATTGCCTTCAATCTCTTCGAACGACGATCGTATTCAATGAACAACACCGACCGTCCGTTTAAATATGAGGTTTATATCGAAGAATACATTGCAGTAATAATTTACATAAACATAACCATTAAAAGAACGTTCACAGAAACGACATACACAAAATATACTTCGAGCCTACATCAAAAACTACGTAAACGCGCAAAAAGCGTCCATTATAGTATCGGTATACCGTAACATACACATTAAAAGCGGCAGACGACCGCGAGAGACAAACGTATAGGATCGATAATCGTCTTGAGATCAATAATAGTGAACGAGGCCACCGCTCAATTCCACTCCGCTAGTACAAAAATACATTCGGATATTAGTTTCAAATACGATTGCTTCGGTTATAAAAAAAAATAAATTTATTAATACTATATTTCCGTACCAAGCGTGAATAACTTGAGAAGTCGACTTGCCTATATCATATTTTTTATCATAATTAGCAATTCATGGTCATATATTTAAAATGACTATATCGAAAGGCCTATTCTAGCGCACATATCAAACTTGTGATTTTTATACATATCTCTTATAAAAAAGTTAAATATTACAAAAAAGATATATACATGCAAGTTGACTTATCAATTCATTTACGTCTTACGGATTTAATCTGTACTATCACATAGTCTGTTTACACGGCGCGGGGCGTACGGGTGTGGCGGGGCGGTGCGCGTCTTTGGTAGGGGGCCTGGGGGCCTGAAGGCCCGGCGCGGGAGGTGGAGGCCTTAGGCCTGCTTGACGCGCTTGCGAGGGGGCCCGATGGGGGGTATCTGTTGCTGCTGCGTGGCGAGCGCGCGGAAGGCCTCGGCTATGAGGTGTGGGTGCGAGGAGATCATGTTCTTCCACCCGGCGGTGTCCATCACGTCCGTCGCGTGACTCCTGAAACATGCAACATTACACTCAAATACATGTTAACACTAAGTTCAAGTTCAAATAACAAGCTTAAATATCAACCATTTAAAACAAGGGTTCATAACCTTTTCTTGGCTTGGAACAAGTTACGTCGCTGGTAACTTTTATACCATTGGACAATTTTTATATTATTGTTGTTTGTTAAATATACATAACATGGCTATTAAAACAAAGAATAGTAACTAAATAGTTTTTACAATCTATATGTGGTATAGAAGAAGCTTTAGTTTACATGATAAAAAAGTATATCGAGATAGTACATGTAATTTTTTACATCATAATATTTTAGTATAGTCCTGTTTAATGTTTTTCAGCTTAATGCTGTATACTACATTTAGCATGGTAGGCAAACGGAATCATCATCATCACCATCACGCTTTTACCCGCACAGCAGGATAGGCAGAGGGAACTGACACTCAGTTCCCTATTTAACGAGACAAAAAACGAAATAAACTTGACTGAATAGTATATAAAAGATAGCAATAATGAAAATGAACTGACGTGTTAATAAAATCTATCGTCTGCGCCTTGAGCTGGTCGGCGGAGTGGAGGTCGGCCAGGATGAGGGTGTCCGCCGCCGTCTCCACTGATAGGCTGAGGCATAACGCCTCTTCACACATCACTTTTAATCTGTCCAGGGCATACTGGAAATAAACATATATTTATATTAATATATATAAACATAATATACTTATGTATAGTTTGGTCTACGTGCTCGCTCTGAAACTAGATTTTCTGAACTTTTGCGCATTGTTGAGTGGAATCAGCGGAGCAGAATCAGCAATCTGAACATCAAATTTACGCAGTCTTATATTTAACTTTATGTCCCCTGGGTCAGTTATTAAAATACAAAAAAAAATAATGCAAAAAATAAAAGGTTGCCAATTATGCAGTGCCTGCATTACTCCCAACTCCTAGCCCTATCTACAACAACTAAAGCGATACAACTAAAGTGAAATCATATACTGATTAGATGTCTCATCTCAATTATTACAATACTAAAAATATTAAACTTTTCCCACTTTTTTTGTAGTAGGCAAAATACATAGTGTTAGGACATTGCTCTCAATATATGTTTAACTTAACCTCGACTTTTTCCTCGTCGTCAAAGCGTAAACGTTAAATGATATAAATTCCTTAATAAATGGACAACGAAATGACAATTTCATATAAAAATAAAAATTATATTTAGTTGTGTAACCTAAATGGTTAAAACAGTCATCTCAAATATTAGATACTGATTCATTTAGTACAAAATTACAATAATACTCTAGACTTGAAATATGCCATAGAAAACTCAGGTGAAATAAGTACACTTATTTAAAAGAAGAGATATTATCGAGATGTACTAGAATATATCGAAAACATAATAATTATTTTTTGTTAGGCCTAGATCACCAGACTACTCAATTACTGTAAAGACCTAAAGTTTTACTAAGTTTGTAAATATCTGTATTGTAGTTATTATCAAAAGTCATGATAAGTCTAAAAAAATATAAATACTAATCTAATTGTACGGTAAGTTGAGATAATTCAATATCATTGCAAAGTCAAGGCTAAAGAAGAGTAGGTACTTTATGATATATGCAATGCGCTTGTTGTTATGTAAAAAGAACGAAAAATTAATATTAAACACTTTGTTCACTTCACGCTGTATCCCACAAATAGCAGAGGGCAGAGACAACTTTGTGTTAAGACACTCCGTTTTCTACGCCCAATATTTCGGTTGCGTGTAGAATGACGGAACTCAACGACGCTAAGATTAGAAAATAAGTAATGTCCAGGAGGGTTAATCGAATTGACAACCATAGCGTTTATAGTCACTGCCAGCCAACCTCAGCCGCTACGCCATATATATCTTATTCACCACTCATAACTAAAATGAAATTGTAAACGTCATTCTTTATAATAAAACTGCCCGTTATTTAACCATGGAATACCCCACCATATCAATAAAACATAGAGAATCAAGATAAAAAGTAGTGATAATACCTTATCCGCAGCCGCTAATAAATCGTCAGCCATTTTGTCGAGATTTGGCGCGCGATCTGTGTATATGAATCTCAACATCTCCCTTAAAACTTCATGGTCTACATCGGTGATGTCCACTCGGTTTCTTTTCCTCTCTTCCATCTCGTGTTCAAACATCGCCGCAAAAACGGGACTCCGCGCTAAAAAATAAAAAATATTGCTCGCTATTTATATCTACATAGGTATTATTTATAAAAATAAATGTAACTGAGACTGAAAAGTCGGCCAATACATAACGATAACCCAGTAACGAAGCGATTGCGTTATTCCCATGACATATTTTTTTCACGAGCTAAATTAGGTTTTGGCAATTTTGCCGATAATAATACACGAATTGCTTAGGAATAATATTTGTGTATTTTAGTCGTCCCCAAGCGGAAATTCCATACATGTATGCCATGTTTATTACGCAGTTATCGAGTCAGTCGTACACAAAGCTATTAATTGTTGTTTCACAATAATCAATTGTTTATTTAACCATATAAGAATACCGCCTCATCAGTCGCATAGCTAAAGACTAATTTATATACTATAATACTAATGTATAGATTAGTAATTAAATTACTCGATAATTAACTTAGATATAACGTGATAGTGTGACCTTAAATGTCCCCGGGATTTACAGTGTATTCGCACAGTACTGGTTTTGTTAAATTAACAGCACACTAGCTTACTATAGTAGTATAAATACTTTTTTATTTCACATTTTTATGTGGTTTCACCATTGTGTATATGTAGATACATATAATAAATATAAATATAATAAATAAAATATTAATTCAGGTAAATTTAGCACGTACTTTCGAATGCGCAGTCGATTGAAACAAGAAAAAAATAAACAAAACTTATAAACACTATCATGGGAAAATTAATAATTTAATACAAGTGGAACAAATAAATAATTTTTTTTACTCAATAAAAAATTATAGAGACAGTTACATAATATTAGAACGATATGATTTAAAATGATATAAATATCAGGACAAGATATCAATATTTCAACTACTAAGAGTATCTCGAAAACAAAAAAAAAATATCTTAGGCAATATTCCGTATAATTTTGAAAATCCGTATAATCCAATGAACAAAACCGCGAAAAAAGCTCAATTTAAAAAAAACCAATGTATCAAGAAGCGCCATAGAAAAGCGTACCTGCCAATATAGCTTTGTGCGCCTGGAACTCCCTCCCTCCTACCGCTAATGTGACGTCCGAGAACCTCTCGTTGTCGAACAGCGCACCCAGGTCGTCCGACAACCGGCACTCAGGTACTTTGAACTGTACGACGTTACTCTGCCCGCTAATGTTTATGCTGTCCGCGACAACTGACACTTCACAAAATATGGTCAGTTTGTCTTCCGGTAACAGTCCGTTCGCTTCGTCCAGTAGGAAATCTCTGGAATTGAAGAAACAACCAATTATACGACCAATTCGTGTTTGTAGCGAACGAACTTGTATCCTAACATAATTGTGATCTTGTAATGTTTAGGAACTTATAAAAGCAGTAATTTTAAAATTTTATTTATATTATATCTTGCTTATATTACGTGTGTGTGGCATTGGAATTTTTTAATATTTCAAACAATTGTAATAGTTAATAATTTTTATGATATTTCAGAGTTTTTTTCTAGAGGATTTAATGAATAATTTAGAAGATGACATGAGTAGTTTCTACATGTCAATTTATATACACGATGTAATAAAATGTTGTAATAACGCTTCTTATCTACAAGTAAAAAATAGGTATAAATTCGGAGAATACTAGCGCTATCAATTTTCTGAGAAGGTTCATACGTGTAGAGTAGTAGACAGGTTACAGTAATGTTGCAAATCGTAGATAACAGAAATACGAAAATGTTATATCACTAGTAATATAAATAAAAATATTATTCATTATTCAAGAAATTTCTAATAGCTCATACTCAATAGTTACACATTTTTATTTTATTATATTTTATATAATAATCAATTATTGGAAATTAAATTAAAAATCGAATTTATATTATAAACCACTCTGTTTTTATTCATAAATTAAATATCTATTGATTAAAACGAATCTCAAGACTGTTCTTAGACTTGAGAGCGGTTTATAAATACAGTGTATGATATCAGTCATATATGCGTCATAATAAATATATCTATGCCTAACAGTATCAGCTATTCTGTACGTACTAGGTATGTCTTATAATCAGAATGCACTTGTAAATAGAAATATATAATTTATCCTCATATAAATCGTAAATTCTACTAACTTATTACAACGACAAGTACTCACGTATAACAACAAAATAAAAATCTTGAAATAAAAACCTACTGGATCATCATTTTTTTTGCTTATTTATGTAAATATGTTAAAATAAGAATTTTAAAGTTTTCTATATTATTATAAATTACATTATAATTATATTAGGTATATTATCAAATACCAAATTACCTTCTAATAAACTTTTTGAATCCCCAATCTTTGCCTTGAACAAATCTGTAAGCTCGCTGGGATTCCATTGCTTTTGTTTCTTCTCTTTTCGCGTTTAATATTGAAAACTTGAACTTTGCCCGAACTTCTGATTTATTACACGACACTAATAATAAATATAACGATAAATAGTCTTTGCTCTCTTCATCCAGTCCTTTAGGATTTACGCGGAGACACCACTTTAACTTGTCACTAGCACCGGCTGAGAATGTCGATGATTTTAACACTTCACCCATTTCTTCCCTACAAAAACTAAAATTATTTATTGTCCACATATAACTGAACTTGACCACCTTGACCTGGAACAATGAAATAAACATGTTAAAAAATGGTTTCCAGTACAGCACTGCAACTATTTAAAATAAGAACATAATATCTAAGTAATTAATTTCAGCATATAAGTTTATAGTACGTAAAACAGGTAAACAAGTTAATATTTATAACAAAGTTTGTATTATATGTGTTTAATGAAATCTATATTGTCTCAAATAAGCAGTTCTCGTTGTAGCAAATAGTGTTTGTCACCACATCCTTTGTGCTGTGGCTTTTTATCGTCTCTCATGGCTACGGAACGAGAAGCCGTATATCTTTCATCTTTATGACAAATAAAATATCGTATTAACTCATTAATACATTTATTCTTCGTTCTGGCACCTAGGCAAAATCACGGCGTTGAGTTCTACCATTCAACACGCAATGTCTCGAAAAAATCGGCAGAAAGTTGGGAACGGAAGTGTCTTAACACTAGGTTCCCTCTGCCTACTCTGCTATGTGTGGGATACAGCGGGAACCTAATTTTTTTTATTAACTCATTTACTATGCACCTATGCATACGTAATGCATAATTTTAAATGTGGCATCACTATCGATTTACGAGACGCAAATAAAGACAAGGTGTTTGCCAATTTCGTAACGTTTGCGTAATACGTTTTCAGGATTTGTGGGTTCAATCATATTATTGGCTTATTGGTATTAAGGAACATTTACAGCATTTGCGTAATACGTTTATTATTTACTACTATGAGCTCATATACAAACGCTATTATGTGCGTACAAATAAGGCTTGTGAAATAAAATAGAGTATAGACTAATAAATTTAACGTTTCGTCCATTTTTTAAACGGTCTTTGAACACGAGCTGAGGGGGCCACGTTTGGTTGAGGTGTTCACATGAGTAACCGGAGGTCAGGACTAGGCGTTCGACACTTGGGACCTGGTCGTTGCCCCCGACCGTTGCTTGGCTTGCCGACTTGCGGTGCTGTTGAGGTCTTCGCCCGGTCACCGACCCGTTTCAAGGCCGCCCGCATCATCCCCGCTTTCTTGGACATATTTACCAATCGCGAAAATCCGGACCCGGACGAATCATTTTGTTATTTTATAACATATTGATGTTAATAATATAAATAAGAATGTGTACTCAACCTTGATTTGGCCATGGATATGAGTTCCTATACATAATAAATGTTAAGATATTAATTTAGCAATACTATGTAAGTATACAGAAGTTAATTACAAATTAGCTATATATAGCTTAAAAACGTGTCCATCACAAAAGACCACGTGAGCCTGTAAGAGTTATGCGCTGTGATGCACGTGCTGCTAGCGTATCTTGGTAGGTACTATTCCAGTTGTGTATGAGGAAACAATCGCTCACATGATTAAACATTTTCTATAGTATCATAACCTATTATAGGTTTTGTACAATATTATAAATAATTGTGAAATAAGTGAATATAAAATGGCGAACGGAGTGTCTTAACACTAGGTTCCCTGTGACTTCCCTGCTGTGTGTCCTCACATAGCAAGTATTCCGGGGTCAGGTTATAAAATTTAAGGACAGTTACTAAACCTAGTATTGAAATCGAGCGAGACCTTAATAACACTCTTGGTAACGAGTTCGAAATACCGTTGTTTCACGAACTGAATAGTTTTTGCCAAAAATATAAAAAAAAAACAATTCAAGATCGACATCTATGGCTTGTTCAACGGTTGATCTCGTCGGCTTTCAAATAAACTATCTAACTTATTATGATATAAAAGAAAATCTCTGTTAGCTACATATATCGATATTTCTATAACAAGAATGCCATTTTCTTAATGAAATTTAAAGTATACATGTATAAAAATATAAAATTGGTAAATTTATTTTTAAAAAATGCATAGTTTTTACTCGTTATAAGTAAATAGTAGACTCTATGATGATTAATCTTTATTTTATTTTACTGACTTACTGAGCTTTGATTTGTTATTATTTTTATGAAGGTAGAGTTAATGAGTGATTAGTCACTCCGGCAGATCCACTCCATCCGCCTATTGAATACCGCTTGAATACCTGCATGGATTCTGTTATGAGGAAGAAGTCAACAGTGTACATTTATCTAACTAGACTGGGAAATCTCTTATATTAGGTATTGGAAGGAGTTCGGCACCCATCCTTCTCGTTCTTGCGCTATGACAGTGACAACTTGTGTTTTGAAAGTCAGCATGTTTTACGCAGGCATTTAATGTATTTTTGTTAATAGAATCTAACATAATACCTACGAGATATATGATATGATAGACCTCGTATATGACAATCTTATAACGCTCAGAATGTAAATGATAAACTGAAGTAGATTATATCCGACTTCCTGGTTGATGTTCATAGTAATTAATAACGCAATTCATATATTTAAGAACGTAAACTAAAAGCGAATGTGACAATATATTAGTCAGTAATTTACTACAACAATTAAACAGATCATTTTACAAAACGCTATCAGTAATTATGATAGATTAAGTATTTATGTTAATCTCTCATGCAAGGATAACATTCAAGCAACCCCATAAGGCCTGATTCTCGTCCATTACAAGAGAAGTTGCAACCGAAGTCATAGACTACAAGGGACATTATATATAGCAAAGCTAGTCAACTAGCTAACTCATATGACAGTATACCTGTGTAAAGCACCAGTTCTCTGCGACGGGCGTGTTCCCGTCGTGCAGCGGGCTGGGCACGCGGCTCACCGCCATGCCGCCGGCGCCGTTGGAGGACACGCGCGCCGACTGCGGAGCGGGCGCGCCGCCGCCCGACCCCCCACCGCCGCACTCGCTGGCCGACCCGAGCCTGGAACACCACTTACTATGAATATCACACTTTATATTACAGACGATACCAGCAAACAAGTAGACATAAATGTGGCAGAGACTTCCTATGCAGCAAACACCAGTTAAATTACGCTATTATTTATTTTAAATTTAAACAAATACAAATGGTTCCTTTTAGCTTCACGCTGTATCGCGCACACAGCAGGGTCAGCAGAAAGAACCTAGTGATGAGACTCTCCGTTCCCCATTTTCCGCCGAATTCTGGAAGCACTGCGTGTTCAGTGGCGGTAAGCAACATCGCGCTTTGCCTCTACACCAGAGCGAAGAAATGAAAATGTTAAATATTTCGAACCCCCAACTGTAGAGTATACAGTCACACACGTCTGGCCTCAAAACAAAAATCTGTAACCCTTTTATTTATTTATGTTTTTGTATGTCTTAGTATATAACCTACTAAGATATAATGTGTTATATCTTAGTATAAGCAGTCCACATCGTCATGCGGTTTGATAAAATGATTAAAATAATTAATAGTAGTGTAATTAGAATGTAAGTTATATTTAACAATAACGATTATTTATTTTTCCAAAAATCAATTAATATAGAAGAAAAATTATGCTTCGGTAATTTGTTTGCTTGTTAAATTAAACAGAATACTTATATAAGAGTTTTGTATTAGGAGCTCGTCACTAGATAAAATAGTTTACTCATCCATCCATCCAAACACTATTATCCATTTCCTTATAATAGTAGAATAAATCATCATTACAGTATCCAACATAGAAATAAATAAACGAAAAAAAATTAGAAATTGATGAATTACAGTTTTTCATAGATCTAGTAAGTGGTAAAAATAATTCACATTTGAATTATGTACGTAGAAATAGAGGCCGATTCGCCTTACCAGTTTAAAAAAAACTTCACTTATATAAATTTAAAAACTATTTTTTAAAAACTTTTTGTCACTATTAATATAGGAGCACAGATAAATAAACAAAAAAATATATATGCATTTGTTTGTCATAAACAAACGTCAAAGCTGAACTCCCAGATTTGTATATCATTGTTTACTAAGACTAAGTTTCAAACAACAATACCGTCCAAAACCAATTTCTACAATGGATTTCATTTGTGCCAAGAACTTTGAACACAACCACTTATTTTTTAATATAATACCTATACTTCAAGTTTATTCCCAATATTTATTTACGTTTATTCACATAAGATCTTCTTAAATTAATAAAATTAAAATTGTATATTTTTAAATTTAACAAGTCCAAAATTCTACTAACCCAAAACCATGTTTCGTAATATTTATATAATAATAACCTAACAAAATCACATTTATACCTAACTAAAAAAAACTAGGATAAATATTTACATAACAATATTTAGAAATTATTAAATAATTAGATAATATAATACATTTTAAAATAAAACAACCATTATTGTACATTATAATTAACAAGTATGCTAACTAGTGACCTAGTGGCCTAATGGCGATACTTGAAAAGTCTCATGGAATAGAATGCAAGGCGAAAATGTAGCAACTACTCTATATACCAATCAACAATCGCGATTTCGCATCCCAAATGTGTGCCGCCAGCACAGCTCTGGCCGTTCCAGTAGGCAGGCACAGGTCCGTTAGACTTCTTGCTTTCAGAAGACTTAACATTTTTAAGTGCCTTACAGATTTTAGGTTTCGGTGTCGCCAAAACGTCGAGAGTGTGCCCGAAGTAGGGCGGCACAATGCAAGATTTAGCCGTCCTGCGAGACTTTCACGTAGTGTAGTTCGATTACCAAATACACGTTAGAATCTGTGTCAGTTTCATCACAACACTGCATCCGTTCGCGGCTCGCGTGCGGCTTTGTACAACGCTGAGCAGCTGTGCGGCCCGGTAGTTTATTAGGATGTGTCCTCTAACCTGGAACCTCATCCGTTAAGTATCTAAACCTCTATAATGAGGACTGTGCACCGTTACTATACACATATCGTTAAAAAGGAAAACAAATACTTATTCATATATAAAGAAGAGAGAGAAATTAAATAATACTATTCCAAAAGTTAACAAAAATTCATTAATTTATAAATTTCCATTGTTTATCCAATGGGAAGTTTATGTCTTCATCTTGCACTTGCATTATAGCAATAAGAAATTACATATATATAAATATATAAAATTCAAAAGTATTTTGTACGTGTTCATGCAAAACGAGGGCAAAGGGAAACGGTTATTGTTACAAACCGCGATTAACGTGTAACGCATTACAGACATCGACACAAAAACTGTCCAACGAGTCACTAAATAAAGTAGGCTACATTAATTTTATTAATCGGAGCGACCCAGAAACTAAAGATGTTGATGGAAGACGAGCCGACGGAGTGACAGGATCAAGTCAACACGTACTAACATAATTTCAGTTTTAATATGACTATAAAAGAGTTATATATATGTTCTTTTATATTTAGGCATATTCTTATTATTTTATATTACTATTTTATGTTTATTATCCTTATTTGGATGTTCATAAAATCTTAATACAATATTATATTAACGCAGTACATATTGACTCGAAGATTTATTTATCTACCACATATAACTAAATATCTACATTTATTTTGCAATTTTGTTAGCCACATTTTACAGCAAAGAATATTGATAAGATATCCGATATAAGCGATCTGTTCGAGGTCGATCAACAAATTTGCCACTATGGCAAGTAGAGCGGCCCGAACGACCTACATCTAGTTTCAGTTAACCGCTCCTATTATCGGTAACAATAACTGAAATACCATATAACCTTAATTTTCTTTTATAATTATTTAATACTCTTATATCGCCGTACTGATCTAATACTTACTAAATATAATGTTCAGTTGAGTATAGTAATATATTATTTTATTCTTATAACAATTCGATATAAAAAAGTAAGTTGTGTTTAGAGTGCTTATAACACGTTTTTTAATATATATTGAAATAGCTAAATTATATATTTATAATAAATAAAATATATTAACGTATAGTTTGTTTTAAAGTCAACAACCGGTAAAAGCTTGAGTAATCTCCGACGCACGTTTCGTCGGTCTCCCGGGGTCTTATTATAGATGTCATTCGACCTGCTAGTATCTTCTTCTATATTTAAAGCCCTCGGCACGTTTTTCTAATATATTTATGTAAATTAACTTATATATTTAAAGTAAATGTAACAAAAGTAGCTTTTATTGAGACTATTAAGAAGCTTTCCTTTTGAGTTGCTTTTAAGATAATGTAAATAGTTGCTAGTTTATTAATTATACGATCAATCCACAAAGATACTAAAAAAGGTTAACAATATAACATTGTCATATAAATTGGCAGTCACATATATAAAAGGCACTTGAAACACAATGGTAATAGAATTAGGACGGCCAACAATGATCACAAATAGGTATCACATACGATTCAATTTTTCCAAGTGATGTCTCAATGATGCAGCGGACGTGCCTGCAGGGGGGGAGTGACCAAGTGAGCAATGCCCTCTTAACGACAACTCCGTTCTGTGACTCAGACGTCCTGAGGACGACCTGACAGTAGGGTCCTCGACTGGGCTGGTTTGAAGGACGGAATATTTACCGAGCACATCCCACTGCGATATCAGTCTTTGTATCGCGAATTTAAATACGTAGTTTATATTTAAATCCATATAATTCAACAATTACTAAAGAAAATAATAAGGTTTTTGTCGGATATTAATATTTGGATTTATATTCATAGGTCTCTTAGTTTGAGCGATTTTACAATACATTTTTAGTTTGCTTTAAACCAACTGGCAAAAATTGATAATAGACCATATAAATGGATACAAGGTCAACGTACATCGTCAGAATATGGCACAAAAGAATGATGCTGCAATGTGTGACCATGTAAAATTTTACCTGCTTTAGATCATTTTACATAAACACATTGTTATTGCAAGGGTATAGGTATAAAATAGGTAGAGTTTTTATTACAAGACTAATATCTAAAATTTAAGTTTTTAGTTGATTATTATTATAAGTTTAAGGCATACGTTTTAATATCAAAAATATCACTGATTTTATTAGACGGTTATTGTTCCTATTGTTAGCGTGACGTGTTTGTATATACCAATAGTGGAGTATCACAGCATGATGAGTAAAACAATTGCGTTGAAATTATTTTATCATAAATAAAATACTTTAGAGTGTATCAATGTTAATAGTTATTAATTTTATTTTATATAACTTTTAACAAATTGTACCAAAAATAAATTTATAAATAAAAGTAGAGTCTTCATTTTTTATACTACGCCTAAATAAATTTAAAAAATATTGAGTTATGATATACTATAACTTTTTTTAAGGAAAATTTTTGATAAAACACAAACCATCTTAGGATCGTAAATTCAAATAATTATAGCTGCATTTCAATATAATTCCTTATTATTACATGTTATTAATAACACAATAATTAATCTACAACCAATGAATAATAAACATAAAATTTACAACAAAGCATTGCTATATTATCCACTTATATACTTAAAGTCTATACTTGTTATAATTATTGACAATCAGCTTTAAAAGAAACAAGAATATTATTTTCCAGTATATTAAATTAAAATGTATACTTAAAGTAAATCGTGGATGTAACGTGTATTATAATTGTAATCAAATATACGATACAGCCAAGGTTACGGCAATCGTCATAGTCTCTTAGTCCGTGGCAATTTGTAACAATAACTTCTCAATGTCAAAGCTCGTTAGTTACCGCGTTAAATCATATTACTATTGTAATTCGTTAGTTTTATTCACCATTTAAAACTATCCTCGTAAATTTCAAAATTAATGCAGTATTATATATAAATACATTACAATAGGGAAATTTATTTGAATGGGGAAATTACCTACACGTATTTCATTATTATTAATCATTCTAATATAACGTAGTACTAAACAAAATATATTAATAAAATATTTTTAATTAATCGTTAAAAAAAATGGAAATAAAAATATATTATCTACACTAACATATCAACCAAATCAGACATAAAACCTATGCGTAATCTAAATAGTTTTAATTTAAATCAGACAAATTTATAATTGCAAGGTTATTTCAACATAAACAATTTGCAGACGGGCAACACAAGCGTACGCGGAAATAAAATGACACCTCTATTTGTCCGAGATGTGCGAGGACGAGCAAGGTGACCGCGCCACGTGTTGTGACGATCCGTTCGCTTCCAATTAATATAAAAAAAGAATATAATAAACGAACTAAGTATACCTAAATTAATATTGATTTTTAGAATTAATTAAATAACTGATTCTGTTCTACTACAGTAAGTAAAATAAAGGGAAAAATATAATAAACATTTTCCAGCCAAGGTACGGTATTGGATTTCACTTGTTGGCAATATTCCAAAAACAGAGAACAGAGTGAATTATCACTTGATGATATTGATATTCAATTGAGTTGTTATCATCACAAAATGTGTTATATTTCAGTACTTACATAGTATAGAGACATTGTATAATCATTTAGTAAGTAGTTAGTATAAATGTTTATAATTACAAAAGTATACGTGATTAGAACATAATATGTTTTAAGTATATGTCACGTCAAACGTGATAACGTAACGTATAATATACAAACATCGAAGATACCACAAATTTCCTAATACAAATTCAATATTGTTTTAGTAAAATGTATACATTTTTAAAACTCTGGAAAACTACTAAGGTCTTATATTGAATTCTAACTTCACAGCTGTAGCTTGTAGGTAGGTATATGACCAAACAATTTCATTAACGTCAAAACTTCTAAGCAAGCTTCATTAAACTAGAGTAGATATTAAACGTAGAGGTATACCTGCTAAAAATACCTTTTTACCGTTCATATTTTAATGTTCATGCGAGTACAATATATTAATAAGGAAACGAAGTCAAAGTGTATTATAAAATGATATGGCATTGATAAAGATAAAAATCCAGGAAACACTGATTAAACGTCATGTCATAGAAATATTTATAACTATGTATACATAACGGTTGTAAAATATACAATTAATAATATTATACGTGTTTATAAAGTTTTAGAGTCTTCAATATTTCTATACTATTTCTATATTTTATTAGTTACTTCTTTTTAAACATTATGACAATTTATCTATCTGTCCTCTTGTGTGGCTTTAGTTAAGGAAATAATATAAGTCCAACCTCCCCCGTAACCTCGCGAACGAAGTATTGGTTCGAACTATTTGTTCTAATGAAGTCGTCTTACGTCATGACCTTAGTGGGCTGCAGTGACGTCGCGTATGCAAACCGAATTAGTATTAGTTTCAGAACGTGCGTGAATGGGAACTAATAGAATTGAATAGAATTGAATTGAATTAGACGTAGTGCCGATGTATAAAAACTGCTTTCCATAATAATAAGTCTGTACCGTCATCTGTTTATTATCTGTGTTGATATAGTGTTTAGTAATATAAATTAAACTTATTACGTACTTCATTCGCGATGCGCGTGCCGATTGTTGGTGATACCTAGAAAGTAAATATGTAAATATATTGTTGTGAATATAACAAGGTTTAGGATCGCGACTCAAAGTAAAAAGATAATCATTGGCAACTCCAACCGAGGATAAGCACCGATGCGGAAGTAGTTGAGCGAGGCCGAGGACACACGGCAATTCACGAATCGAACGCACAAACCTGAAGCGATTGAACCTTTGACCACGGCTGTTACGATTTATGGACAACCAAAATTGCTTAATGACCAAATATAAAAAAAAATAAGAAGATAAAAAAAAACATCACACAATTAGATATTACATAAGTCAAAGTGATTTGAGATACGCTAGGTGCAAATTATAACATGACGTATTGTGTTGGCAGTAAAATCATTTTGAAACGATTACGTGGACACTTAACACGTTTTAAATACAAAGAGCAAGAGTTTACGCGAGACGATTATGCAACATACCAAACGCCATACGTGAGTGGGAGTCGAGCGAGGAACTGAAACCGACGTACGGTCTGCAATATGAACCGACGATATTTGGCAACGCATATATTGGAAAGCAAAGAAACAGACTGCAATGTTACACTATATAAAGACATTAACAAGAAAAATATAGAGAGTGAGAGAGTGAGAGAGATATAACTCAACGAAAAATAATGCCAACTTAATAGTGACTTCCACGTTTACATTCTTATGATATTAATATGCAAACAGAACAATTCAAAACAGTCAATTTATGATTATAATCAGATAGACGAGGGAACAGCTACAAGGAAGTGCAAAATAACGTTAGGCAATTTGGTAATGAAAAGAGGCCGGTAATGTTGACCTTTAAGCTTTATTGCCCTATGAATAACTAGATGACCAAATGAATTGGCAAGACCTTGACTTCGGACTGATATTAACTATGTGACCCTACTTCCTCAAACATCTGCGAGGGTCACGACTGTCGAATCGTTTAATAGCTGTTCTGGGTGACATTAAATAACTGAAGTAAATTCCATCTTTTTTCCGATTTCTACTATTAATAATGAAAGGAATCTTCGAAAAGATAATATTTAAAATTTCGGTGAGCCCATGATTAATTAATTAGAAGAGTATATATTTTTGCAGGTTGCTTATCAAATAATTTATTGTAGCAAATGTTTCTGCATTTGTGGTTTCAATATCTTCCATGTTAATATTACAAATATAAAGTATAGTAAATAGTATTTTTTATATTGTTTGTGGGCACCTAAATTAAATATAACTTCGTTAATACAATATTTATTAACCCTGACACAATACTGATGAATGTAGGTGTGCAAAGCACGCAAAAGGCGCACATACTTTATGTGTGTGCGTATATGTCAAGACTGTTATCGGTACCAGCGAGTCGACTCACCAGCGGCGGCGGCATCGAGAACGCGACCCGGTTCGCGATCGAGAAAGCATCAACAAAACTCGGTTGAGGCCGCGCTCTACGGTCATCTTATACAAGAGTTATAAATCTTTGTAAAAAAATATATATTTTTAATCTACGTCATTATATTTTAATAATCTGCATGGCCTCCGTTACAGGATTAATCCAATGCTATACGCGCCGACAACTACTTTGAGCCAGAACCTCGAAATCTATCGAGGTTTGATAACGCTTCCGGGTGGTGTGCGTAAAAAGAACTCAATTTAGCGACTCCTTGAAATAAATGTATTCACAGCTTGTTTAAAATATGCTAAAGATCAGCATTTTTGATTATGTTAATTGATAAGGTGGCTTCCTAGTCCATTATTATTAAGATTATTAATATATCATAATAAAAAATGATAGGAAATTATAATAATATAATAATTTAAAAAAGTTTAATTTAAGCCTGAAGCTACAAAGATTGCTCCTGAAAATTAGTTATATTATTTATATGTCATTATACTTTTTTAATTCACTATGCCTTCCTTCAAAAATTAAAAATAAATAATAATAGTGTTCGGTAAGATACAGTCACATCTCTACATATAGGTGCTTGTCTATTGTATGTAGTTTATATGTCAAAATTTCACAATGATCAATTTAGTAACGTATAATAATAGTGCTCAACAAGAAAAACAGGGTCAAATTTGACATGGTAATGCATTTGACCTACATGACAAATGAGTGATGTTTGAAAAAAATTAGGGAAAGTGATCACGCCCGTTTCTGGATATCGCCTCTTGTAACTTTACTTACTTACTTTACTTCTTCTTTATTATATTTTAAACATATTTGAAAATATTAATTTTAAAATTTTATTAAATAGGTTACTATAAATATACTCCACATAATTGGTATTGTATTAATGTTGAAATTACAAAAGTATATGTGAATGATATATTTGTATAATGTGAACAAATAAATTTAATAATCGCGGCCAGTGTCAGTTTCGGGTCACAACTCACACAACACGGTAAGGGGCACAAGGTAAAAGATGGTACATTGAAAGCGGCCTTAAGCCCAATAGCGATCTGCGACCGTGTCGCTTCCTATTGCCGTGGAGGCGACAATGCCAGCACTGCCTCCAACTGTTGCGAAGGTGACAGCTGCAAAGGTCGATCACCACTTCAAATATATATTTCCAGGTCTTTAGAATGATATATTGTTAAAGAAATGCTACCAATACAAAGTTAACAATTAATAAAATATATAAATAGCAAAACAGATAGTAAAAAATTCTTAGTTAAGAATGCGGTCACCATTATAACAATTTTCGTCACCTACTGAGCCATTTATTTAAGAGTGGAAGAGCTATATTTTCTGACATCATTTTTTTAATTATCTTACGAATACATTTGTAATAAAGTAAATGACATAATTTAGTTTTAAAGCATTGAGGGGAAAACGGTGACCGCAAATCACTAAACAAGACCAGGGGGTAAAACAAATGCTTGAATTTTATGGGTCAACCGTTACAGAGCTTTCATTTGGGAGGCGGCGCGAAGGGTGTAGGGCCAACGGGGGAGGACCCTGACACAGATCCCAACGCGTCGGTGAAGCGCCGTGGAGACCTCGAGATTCGGCTGTTATAATATCATCGATTCCTCGAAGCACCATTCCGTGTTGTGCTCGAAATGGGTCAACGCGTTCGTCTCTTTGCAAGCACAGTACGCGTAGCTATGTTCCCGTCCTAAATTGTTCCTTTACTAAATTAGACTCGTTGGTTACTTAAGTCCAATTTAAGATGATTCGTGATTATGTACGGGATGAACATTACTGGGAAATTTGTTTTTCTTTTAAATTGAGATTGACTCGCGTTTCCATATTTCTGGAGAAAATGCATAGTTTTACAAAAGCACATGGATTTAAGTTTTTTCTACGACAAATTTTTAAATGTAACAATTACCTATATTACTTTGTATATTGTCATTAAATCGACGAATGATTATCGGTATTAATTGTGATTAAATTGATGAATGATTGTCAATATACGTTTTCAGATAATAACTTAATTAATATAATAACCAAAACGCCACGGACGAGGAAAAAAAAACATTTTTATTTAAGATACATTTGATGTTACTTTGGGAAATATAAAGAAATTAACATAAGATAGTCGACAATATTAATGGTAAGTGTTTTGAGTCTATAGTGAAAATAACAATCATGCTTACAAGACAAAGAGAAGGCGCAACGCACCGAGCCGAAGAAACGAGGCAATGACGCACTTTCCAACGAGTGCAAAAATTTCACATACTTTTAAACAATTAATTTATTAATATGAGATCAAAAATTTTATTAATAAAAAAAACGTGTTAAAAATATTTCATAACCCACAATGTTGTAATAACTATAATTTTGTATATATGTATAAATATTAACAAAAACTAAAGTAAACAAAATTAATATAAGATATTCAAGATATTTTACTTTGTTAACGTGCACCGGTGCCCCTTAGCTAAATTGATACGTTCTTGCGAAATAACCTCGCCCAACTTATTCCTACACAATCAAATTAGACGGCACCGGCCTGGTTTCTAGTAGTATGAGAATATAGACAACTCGAAAGCTAAATATAATATCCACAGTTTAGCCTAGCTTTACGTTATTTGAATAAAAACCTGTATTTGAAACTAGTCAAGGGGCGACTCGGGTAGAGTAATATTTAAATTAAATAAGCTTAGTTCCTCAATACGATATAACATGGCATAAAATAAAATGAACTAATTATCGTTTAACGTATGTATTTTGAAATAGAGTCTACAAGTGACCTAGCAATGAAGTTTAAGTGCATTTTAAAAGCTCTTTAAAGAATTTGTATATATATTTTTCATTTCAAATAGCAATTTTAGTGCTATAAAACATTTAGACTAATTTAGATTTTGTTTAATAACCTCGAGATTCAAGTACACATTTATTTTTCATCGTATACATTTTGGGAAATATATTAGTTTAAACTAAAACCAACCAAAGCTTAAAGTGACTCTGACTTGTTCTTTGCCTTTGGCACAACCTTTGAGACAATAGTGCATCGACCTTCTGGAAGCGCATCCCGCGCAACCTTTTATAGGTAGATATCTTTTGTGAAGAAAAAATTGTATGCTATTATAGTATTCTTTAGATGGGATAGATGATTAAAACTTATTTATTTTTTTACAAATATTTGTTTAAAAGACATTATAAGAGTAGAATTTATATATGTATATACAAATATATAAATTTAATAGTAATCTATTTGTACCAGTGATAATGTAACTATGTAAATGGAAAATCAGGTTATCTTATACGTTAACATGAATACTATTCATTCAATATTTTCATATACAAACTCAAATTTTCAAAGGATTTAAATTCAAAATTAATAAGAAAAAAACAAATGTATTGTGAATATTGTTGACTGCAGAACAGCAAGGGAGACAAAGGCTACAGGATATACCCTATATTTAAAGGACTGGATTTTTAAATTTAGATTTGTAACAAAAAGGAGAAGCCCAAAAAAACTTTCGGGAGCTTGCGAGTCGATTTTCGTCCTCGTTTTGTTACCTGCTTAGAAACCGATGAATGTGAAACGTGTTCACAGAAATATGATAGGTAGTATAAATATTTTTAAATATAAAGAGAACTTAATAAGTTATTATTAAAATAACAAAATTCTAGCATATAAGAAGAAGTCAGAAGAATCATTTAGTAATAAATATATGACTGCACCAAAGAAATACTTTAAAAAAAATATACAAAATAACATGAACATTTCAAAAATGTATGTTGAAATAAGTTGACACAATAGATACAACGGTAGACGATCGTGGGGTTCAATTTTTAGGGTAACCGTAACGAACGAGGGTTCGGAGGCAACATTGGCATCACATTAACGAACTGTGAGGGTGCACTGGGGAAACACAACCGACATAACTACGTAGTATTCTATAAACTGTTAGTAAAAATCAATAACAGCTGTTCTTTTTAATTAATGAAACTAGATATAATAATAATACTGGACGTAAAAGTTATTCGATTTCTACGCTGCTCCCTCTACCTCTACCTGACTCCTCATTGACGTTCAGCTTACACAACAAAGAAAGTTATAATGCGTGCGAGGCTAAGTAACTTTCGCTATTTGCAACGCAGCTCTTTACTTAATTGCAAAAATAACTTATGTTCATTTTAGGGTAAGTTGACAGACATTACATGAGTATAAACTGCACGAACAAATTAATTAAGGCTATTTGTAAATATTTCGTTATATTATTACCAATTAAAACAATAATCATGACTAATAAAATATATCCTTTAAAAAAATTAAGACAGCGAGTAAATAAGAGTAGTTCCGCGTTGACACAGCAACCAAAATAGCTCACCTCGCTAAGGCCATTATTTTGTTGTATAATCCAACTTTTCAAACTGAAGGCACCACTTCGTCAACACAAAATTCACCAGGAAGATTTACAATAGTGGGGAAAGTCCACTATAGGTTGATGTGTGTATCACGTTTGACAGTTTCACTTCACCACATGGTTGCCCGATTGCGCAGAGGAGCGTGACAGCCGTGCAGCGCGCTTCGCGAGTGGTGGCCGACTGCCGACTGGCCGGCGGCGGCGGCGGTGGCAGGCGGCGCGCCGCGGGGACGGCGAGGGCGGAGCCCCGAGCGGTGCCTGCTGCCCGCGGGACAGCTGCGCGGACCCTTTCTACTCTGAATCCATTGTGTCATTCAGTGAAAGCTTATATGCATCGTTTGGTTGGTGCACGCTCGTTAATTCATTTTTTACTCATCTTCCATAATATTGTACCAAAGTCCATAGTATACCTGTAAATCCAACATCCAACAACCAAGTTTAAGTACATAATCGGTTCTCATTTCTTGTATCTCTGGCTCTCTCGGTTTATTTGTCCAACGAATAAAACATGAAGTAACAGAAATTAATATATTATTCGTATATGAACCGACTATATTAGTAGTTCGCTGTATATTAAAAACTTATGTGTTTCATTTTAATTTTCATTGGCTCCGTTTGGCGATGAACTATTTGATATGCTTAAAATGGATTATAATTTTATATCAATTTTATAATCTGAAACATTTTCACTTTTTTCAGCTTGATTATAAAAATGAAAAGTGTTGCCATAGATTCACTCTCGCGCACTTTCCACTATAACTTTCTTATTTACTATTCGACTTGACCTTTCCTTTCTATAACATTCACTCCAAATACGGGTCATTTTTAGTTACATAGAATTAAGTATCCATTTTTAATAAAAGACACCCAATAATTACATAAAAAATATAAATTACCATTTATATTGTAAATTCAAAGTCATCGACATGACCGACGATATGTTTTCTGTTTACAAACAAAAAATCATATTTTTAACTTAGGCTACAACTTTAGTTATTTATATTAAATAAATATGTTTTTCGTTAAAAAATATAAATATTCATTTTATTAAGATTTCTTATAAAAACGGTTATGAGATCTTAAAAACAGTAATTCTCTTATAGATTGAATCAGAAAATCGACCTTAGATAATCTAAGGTATAATAAAGCCATAAGTTTAAATGTAAAAGTTCCATTAATAGATTCGACTTCCAAATTTTTTGTCAGTCAGCTAGTATTGCTTAGTGAAGTAACAGAAAGGAAAATACTCCTTTTTCCATTCAGTCATTACAAACGTGTTATTACTTAAGAAAAAACATACATTAATCGTTTATAGATATTGATTGTAAAGTGTAATAAATAGTAGAACAGGTTTCATCAGTCCACTCTCAAGTCTCTACATGTCGCGTTGTTCACGAGCTGAGAAAGCTTCGATAGCAGCTGGTGAAAACCTCACCTCGTACCAGGTGTCACGCACGCTGCAGTATTCTTATGTTCATGCTGCTTTCGAATATGTCAGTCAAAGCCGTATACATAGCACGGCATGTTAAATATACATATATACGTATACAATGTTGTTTTTATTTTTTTCTGCTTAACGCTATATCACGCATGTAGCAGAGCAGGCTGGGGGAGCCTAGTGTTAAAACACTCTGCACTTTTCGCCGAATTCTGGAGACATTGCGTATTGAGTGGCGGATCTCAACGCCGCAATGAAACATTAATATTAACCACATCATTTCCTTGAGTGCGCCATCACTGGCCTTCTCATCATTAACTATTAACCACTCCAATCCTTACTATATCTCTATTTCCTATAAATGCGTATATTATTAAAAAACTGATTATCGATATCACAAACCGCATCTAAGTACAGAATAACTAATGTCATTAATAAAATATTACGTAAATTAGACAGTTACTAAAAAGTATAACTTAACTAGTGTTAAGTAATAGTTATAGGATACAGTCTCTCTTTAAAAAGCCGCACCAGTGCAGTGAAAGTGCATCACGACCACTCACTCCTGCGCAACGTTCAGAACATTTTTCAGCGAGGAGAGAAACGCTAAGAAAGCGTCTAAACGCCGGAGAAGGTGAAGTAAAATTTGAAAGCGCCATACAATAGCGCGTTGTCGAAATTGGAAAGTCGAGTGGTGCGCATTGGTTGCGTAACAGCTCTTACGGAGCGCGGCGTGACGCTGACGAAAGGTACTGACGGTGTGACGTCACCGGCACGAGAGTGCATCGGCCGGCGCCCCACTGCACGTGTGCTGCACCACGACCACAGCGCACCACGCTTCCTGCACTCGAGGACTTTCTATTGGGAAACTGCTGTTCTCGCCTTCGCCGGCTAACTATTGGGAAATCCTACTCTCACACGCTTCAACACGAAACGAGATGCATCTTATTGGGCAATGTCGCGCTCGCGGTCCACTTAACAGTGCGTTTACACAATTAGAGAGGCGATGTGTATTATTTATGTGTTGTGTGTGAACGCGGAATTATATTTGTATGACATAAAACGTAGTCGTGAAATTTTATGTCTTACTTACAGTTTTGTAGCTATTTACAGTCTCTGGTTATAAAGCCTGAAACAAAATAAACAATTTAATTTTTTTTTATATTTAAATATATTTTATTTTACTTTATTTTCATTTTAAATATGTAGTAAAAATTAATTTTGAATAACATTTGAAAATGGTGTTATTCCTTTTTATGGCAAATTTGCTCATAAATAGCCACCATATATTTTATATATAAACCATTATTACGTTCAGGACTGTGATATTTAAATATTTCTTTACTAAAAGAGAGCTAGATCCTGAACAATTGCCGATGATGCTTAATAACTGAATGCATATATCCGTGAATGTACCTATTATATAAATGTCACATTGATTAACCAATAAGTGAGAGAGGTTAAAAAATTGAGGTCTCAACACAGGACGCTCCTCGAAGCAGTTCATGGTTGAATGGAACATGTACAGTATTACAGTAAGCCTCACCAATTTATTTTACATCTTTATTCGCAAACATAAGGCTTATAATTCTTTGACAAATTAAAAGCGGTTCCTAATTGTCGGATTGAGAACGCTCATGAATTTAAATAACGATTTTGTCTTTAAGAGCCCGTTATATAAGGTTCGATTTTGTTTATACGACATCGGCATTCAAGAAGTAGGTTGAGACAACTCACAGCTAGGTAGATTACACTTGTATATCACAAATTCTGATTAATACTACGTCACATTATTGTAAGTAAACATTTAATGTATGCAAAAATCATAGCTGAACGCCATATTAACATAAAATATTTATTAAGTTAATCTTTTACAGGCACTTAAATGTTTTAGCGTATGTTAAATTAATTTTAATACAGTATTAAGCCAAAGGGAGATTTTATCAAAATATCAAACTACTTTAGAAAGTAAATATCTAGCAATTAGCACCGGGAAAGTTGTTTTATGCCGAATAGATTTAAATTGAAAAGCAATGCTCGACTAAGTTTCCTAGGCAATAAATAGTATCAGAAAAGCGAGTGGCTCGTGTACTTTCTAGTGGTGAAGTGGGCAAAAGTTACGATATCTCTGGTGATATAATAAGAGCTCGGCAACGGCATCGTGGCCTACGTTCACCACGCCTACGCTAGTAGCGTTTTCTGAATATAGCCTAGTAGTATAGGTGAACAGGAAATATTATATTTTAAGAAATTAAAATATCATATTAGAGTACACAATATAAAAATTTCTAGCAAAAAATAGATATACGATATGAATGTATTTTTAAATGAGGTATCAGATCAGCTTCAAGCTAAACTAAGCTTGAATTTCAGAAAAAGCTCGAGACTTCCAATTTTTGTACGGAACCCTCGGTGGGCGAGCACGATTCGCGCTTGTTCGGTTTTTTTTTCTCTACAATAAAGCGTCAGTTGCCGATTTCACTTGTCTTTCCGCTTGTTGGGTTCTAGTGCCGCACTTTATCCTACCAGATTAAAAAATAAAAGTAAGTAAAGGGAGTCAAATTTATTACTTACTAGCATTCAATATAGATATCACAGTTATTGTTTCTGTTTTAATATGATTGTATCGTAATTTTAAGAGAGATTTTTTCGAACAAAAGAAAAATACGAAAAATTGGAAAGAAAATTTTAGAGACTAGTCTTGGTGCGGAGGATAAGCATGTGACTGTTGTGAGTTAAACGCAACAGGTTTAGGGTTCGATTCTCACTCGAGGAAGTGAATATTTATTACTCTCATTAGTTGGATCTGGTTTTGAAACAAAGCGTGACGTTGAATTCCGCCATTCAACACGCAATGCCTCCAGGATTCGGTGGAAAGTGGGGAGCGAGTGTCTTAACAATGGGAATTCTCTGTTCTACTAGGAAAATAGAATATTTAGAATTTATAAAAACAGATATAATAAAGCTCTTACAAGGTTTACTTAAGATATCTAGATATATCTAGCAACACCTACATACATACTACATAAAATTTATTTCAAAGTAAACGTAGAAATTCTAATACAAGTAGCTTTAGTTAATAATAGCAGCTATTCAGTATTCAAAAGTATTGGATGGCTGATAAATTGCAAGAGATTTCAACGAGAAATACGTTCACCGTCCTAGATGCGCGGTAGGTAGGTACTTTCGTTTTGAAATCGGCTCGCACAATTGGCCGTATCGAGATAAAAGCGGACCAGCTGCACGGAGAACGGTGGCTGAGCGCATTCCGTTTCTAATATATCCTTTACCTCCAAACCTTGGAGTTGTTAATTGAGACCAAATTTGCATTTGTTGGGTACAAAAATCGGCAGCCCAGTAGTAACTGTAAGTTGAAATTAATTTGTCATACTATAGTGGCATGTAGATATTATGAAGGACACAATAAATAATGATATTCAGTTATTAGTTCATAATCTCTTCTTCGATCTTCTCTTGGATGGCATTATGCGAAATGGACCAAATTAAAATGGGACCACACGGGAAGCATCAGCTTACAAACAAAAAAAAAGAATAATCAAAGTCGGTTCACCCAATCGTAAGTCCTGAGGTAACAAACGTAAAAACAATACAGTCGAATTGATAATCTTCTCTTTTTACAAAAGTCGGTTAAAAAAATATTACCTATCCGTAGGTAAGCACATATTTCGTGTAATAAATAACATTATAAGAACATCACAAGCGCCTTATATAAGGTAACAGCAATTTGTAAAAATATAGACTTGCTCTGAAATAAATCCGGTGTTCCATCTGGTGTTCAAGGACAAACCACTGAACCGATTATAATGAAATTTTGTACGTCGACAGTTTTAATACGAGAGATACATATGTTTTACATGCTACCCATGTTCTAAAGCAGAGAGAGTTCCCAAATGAGTGATCTTTAAAAATCTGTTCTCTCTCTGCAGCTAGATTTCTAACATATTTTCAAAACTCGACTCGACTAACTATAGAAATTTTGGTTGCGGCTAAGTTCCAAGCACGAATTAAGTTTACATAAAAATTGAGAATTAATTTGTTTAATTAATTGTCTAAAAAGTTAAGTTGGGCAATCAAAACAGTGATTCCGTCCAAAGATTAATGTCTGTCACCTACATGGAGAGGGTTCTCCACTATCTAAAGCAGATAGATAAATTTTCGTGGACTTACACTTACGAATTGTGAAAACCCATTTTTTTGTCACACTTACGTAGACCATCGTAAATATAATTTGTAAAATGTTTTCTGACGTACCTAATGGTTATTAATAATTATCAACTGACATTAAGACATTAAAGAAAACAAGGTTCCCCACGAGATAATCATATTATAGAATTTTGTATAGTCTAAACAAAGAATAAGATATATACATATAATATTTACCTATACATATAATGAAAATATCATTGCTCGCCTTCTGTACGTAGAAGATCTACCTAATATGTAAAAAGCTATTATTGGGCGGCGACATACGTTGTGTTCTACGCCGAATTCTTGAGACCTTGCGTGTTAAACGGCGGAACTCCACGGCGCGCTTTGCCTGGTTACCAGAGCGAAGAAATGATTATATTAAATATGTCATTCCCTCGAGTGGGAATCGAAACCACACCCTGTCGCGTTTACAGAGGCACGCGTCGTATCTGTAACTGCGTAACGATTCGCTTCATATTGGAATAATTAGTAATTTGTAAAATTATAAAATTTCGGAGATTTTAGTAGGCAAAGCGCTGCGTTGAGTTCCACCATTCAACACTCTATGTCCTAGAATACAGTGGAGAGTGGGGAACATAAATGTCTGAAATAAAAAAAAAACACAAAGGAAGTTGCTAATGTATACGAAATAAAATGTAGGTATGTAGTATTTGCAATAACATATTGACGTTTATGTGGATTTTTTTAGACCTCTCGTACGCCTAAGGAAACGCTGGTGCTGTCGTGATGCAGGATATGAGAGCCAATGATCTAACCACCGAGAGCGTTACAAACCATGCAAAGCGGAGTAGGTGAAACAGAAAGGCAGACCCAGGCAACATAATATGCGGGATTAATGCCAGGAGGAAGAAGAAGAATGACGTTTTTGTAGATTAGGTATTATTTATTACTCTTCTATGTGGACGAAATTTTTATGATTTCTAAGCATTTTTTAAAAAAAATCATAGTTTATTCAGCACTTGCCTTTTTATTTGTTTTAGTTAGTATACCTACATATTGATAAAACAATAAAGAAATAACAATAAAAACAATGCAAACTAATTTAAAGAAGCTAATTAACTTTCTTGTTGTGAAATTAATATGGAAAAAACATTATGTCAATCGATACTAACACTCGTTACCTAATTAAAGACTTTTAAACACTTAACTGTTTTCAAAGCATGTTACCTAAGTCTTTTACTAATACCTACATGCATAGTTTTCAGGATTTATATAGTAAATGTTAATTTGTGCCTGTAAAATTGTGAATTTTTACATCTACTATATAATTTTAACGTTTGTTCACGGCGTTCATATAAGCAATGGATAGCGTAGATTAAATACATATTATTTAGGTCATATGGTGTACAGGTATATATATAGGTAGGTATATCATTGTATATGGTACGCAAAATTGTAAAAATTAAAAAATAATCTAAGGTTTAGGCGAGGTCGTGACTGTCGAAATTTATACACGCTTGGACCGTGACACAATTTACTAGAGCATTCATTTTGTATTCACCATTCTATATTGTCTGTTATAATATGATTTACATTAAAAAAAAAACAGGACCAAAGTGTCAATTGTTATTATTGTTATTATTATTATAAAAATATAAAGTTAAAATATTACGAGAGATTATTCACTCTTTTACGTAAGATATGTATAGAGAATATGGTCGTGTAAAATTCTGTGTCATTTATATAGTTGGAGTGCGCCAGATTTCATAAGCGATCTCTCTGTACCCTGATCTAGGTTAGGTGGTCGACATCGGCAACAGCGGTGGCGTATCGAGCGCGTCCGATGTTAACCTACATACAACCGTGGCACACATAGTGCTGTTGGGGTCGAGAGTACCCGTGGCCCTGCCCGGCCTCCGCCCTACCTTCGTGCTAGTCAAATCACAATTAATCCATTTGGCACAATGCTCATATCATAGTTATCCTGGTGTAGAGTGCAATTATTATCAACGTTTGAAACTTTAGATTGGTTGAATTACAATATAATTATATTTGTGGGATTAAATGTGATTATATTATATAATGTAAATTATGATAAATATCACTAAAACAAGGAAGAACATTATTTAGCAAGGATAACACTATTTAGATTTGACATTTTCTCATAGCTACTGTCACAATTTAAATAAATATGATTGCAATAAAATGTTGCTAAAGTAGAACATATATACAAAGGAAATTATATGTAGAGAACGTTATAAAATCTAAGGAAACAATAATTATCTTACTGAAATCGACATAATTTATTTTTTTAAGTTAAGTAAGTCAACAGCGAGAAGCTACAGATTGTCGTTTGATTCTCATCACAATTTTCTGTTAGAACTACAGACACCCGCAAAACCGTCAATTATTATTAAAACCGCATTTGTTAAAAATATACCTAAATATTTTAGTAATATACTGTTAGGAATAAAGTCTATATATATATTTGATAATAATAAACTGTTGTAAAAGTTTACAACAATGCTTCGCGCGGTTTGAAAGTTCTCGCACAAAGCTACGAACTACGGTGACCAGCGAAGCGGTAGTATCCTGCCGTCCCGAGCCCTGCCAGAGTGCAATGGTGCTCCCTAGGGTCGATGTCCTTTTGCAACGCTGCACTACCACAAATCAATAACCTGATTTGTCCAATATAACGCGAGAACCCCTCATTATAATAATTTACAATTGGGTTCATTGTTTTTATTATTTACTTTTAAAAATTCACAATTATCGATTAAAGTAACAATAATAAAAAATCATATACCTGTTGAATTATAGGTATATGTCTATATAATATCTAATGTAAGTGACTATATGAAGATAACATCAATACAAGATTGTTCATGCGATGTGATACAGATGTAAGTCATAAACGTAGGTATAATAACGGTGAACGATTTGATTAATCGTGACTGATTATAAACATTTTATAAACGCTAACAATACCGTTATATCGAGTTCAAAAAATATATATTCCAAAGTTAACAATAAAGGGGAAACATTTAAATCCTCAGTATTATTATTCAAACGTTATCCTTCCTGCCATTAATATTTTAATAAGTTACACATTTTATAATTATAATCGATGTTTATAACGAGAGAGATAAAAGAAATAAATAGAAACAATACTTGTATATAACAAGAGCAGAGATAATCTGCCAAACTCAAAACGCCAATAGAAGAAATAAAGATAAAAAAAGTCTGTGGTCACGCCAGAGGATCATAATTTAAAGAAAAAACGTATTATATATAAATATTAAACACATTTTGGCAGGTTAAATTAATTAGCAGATAATTATAGCGATCCAGTATATAATTGCAAAGCACACCGAGTACAGATGACACCACAATGCACCGGCCATGCGTATGCAGTACGAGGTCGACGGCCGTATATGAGTTGACTGAGGGATACTGACCCGTCCCGAAACAACCCGGTTGGCACTAATTTATGAATAGATCATGTTATAATTGTAATTTAAATTATATTTTTGGTAGAGATTTTATATATATTTCAAAAATTATTTAATAGCGATGATATGAAAGAACAGGAAAAATAGCAATGTTGATACAATAAAAAAACACTAATTTAAATTATAACCGAATATTTCAATTTATTTGTCTCGAGCTACCTATGTTTTTTTTGGTGCTGGAGAATTCTCTTATCAATTATATTAAAAAATATATATTGATTTTACAATAGAATTAATTATATTATTATAAGCTAAAATTCAAATTAATAAACTGAAAAAAAAAACTCACTAGTAGTTTGTTACTAGAATTGTTCGTTTTTAATATTTTCAAAGTGTCTATGGTGTTTTAAGTTCTTTGTTCTGTTACCTTAAAAAGCTCTTAATGGCGTGTACTTCTAAGCTATGATTTTTTAGCAAAACATTAATTTTCTGAAAATGGAATTATTTTCCATAACAAAATGTTAATAGAGTACTGGGTAGTTAATCGATGTGTTATTGGCAGATTCTATATAAAAAAAAATTGTTTAAAAACTTGGAAATACTTCATATTTAACGGGTAATTTCCGATATATATTGGTTATCGTTTATTGCATGCAATTAAAATTGGATATTTAGTTTAATTGAAGGTAATTCTTAAGAAAATAAACGCATAACAAGTGTAAGTAAATAATAATTATAATATGCGACGTATTTTTTTAACGGTAGTCATTGAAATAAAACATTATAAACATGTAATTATATTTTTTAAAGCTGGCAAGTGATTTGAATTGACTTTTAAAAGAAACCGATTTAATACAAGGATAAAATTATTTAAATAGTATTTATTAAATAATAAAAAGTATTTATTAAAAATAAAATATATCAATACTAGGTTAAAGGGTAAGGTTTTTAAGAATTGTAGTTACAACCAAGTAAAGCCGGTGATGACCACTAGTTATTATTAACTTTATCAAGAATGTTAACAAACAGATTGACTTTTTGTGTTTTGTGGGTAAAACATGTACGGGGCAGTGACGTTAAATATAACAATATCTTTCATGATACGTTATCGTGAAACTGATACGTCGGTTAGCCATGTGGTTCGTTTATTGCGAGTGAAACACGAAACACAAAAAAGGAAAAACCATGTCATCATCATGTAAAAAAATATTATAATAACTATCAGCTTCACGCTGTATCCCGCACAGAGCAGTGTAGTTAGAGGGAACCTAGTGTTAGGACACTCTGTTCCTCGGTTGACATTAAAGCGAAGAAATGGAAAAAAAAATTAAATAAATATTTCAGTCCCTCTTTGTGCACCTGCGCCACGACTGGCCTCTATAATAAATACAATAACCTCAATTCACAAAAAGTAAAGGTTGAGAATGAAGATGAAACTCCCTACAAAAGGGAGGTAAGATTTGATTTGCTACGCCCTAAAAGCCTTGAGAAGTTCTCCAAGGCCCAATGGCACCCGGAAACGTCCTTGAATAGCGCACTTGTTCTTATTATAATACGAAGGTTATTTTACCTAATATAAGGTCAATATGTAACTTTTGTAACTACCTATAATGATAGAGGCATTATTGGATTACTTAAATGGGTTTCACTAATTAAAATTATTTGACACTTTTCTAGAAAATAAAGTAACATTGAGTGAAGGAATATCACTATATTACATATAAATAAATTAGCTTCACGCTGTATCCCGCACACAGCATGGTAGGCTGAGCGAACTTAGTGTTAACACACTCCATCTCCCACTTTCCGCCGAATTCTGGAGGCGTTGCGTCTTAACGCCCCTTGCGTGTAGGTATGTTTCAATGGCAAAGTTAAAAATAAAATAATATATAACTCGAGCTTAGCTACAAAGTTTATTAAGGCAGCGGATGTTTTATAATTATTATACCGACATCTAGCGACTCAATACTAAACTCTGATATGGATTTTTATTAGGCGTTACGTAATTTAGTGATATGTAGATAGATGACTAGCTGCTTCAATAATTAAAAAAATATTAATAGTGACATTAATTAAATAACAAGACAAAGTGCGGCGTTGAGTTTCGCCGCTCAGTACGTATTGTCTCGAAAATCGCTTTCCACTGCAGTTTCCTCTGCCTATTAAATCTTATGAGGTACTTGTTCTGTATGAAGCTAATAAAAAACCAACAAAGGTAGCTAAAAGGTTCACAAAACCAAATAAAATTCGATTCGAAAATTCAAAATGTAACCGACATGCCCAAATTTTATTTATTTTGAATAATTTATTTTATCCTATTTCATTACATGTCGTAGTTAAGAGCGAGAATTATATTATTTAGTTAGTTAATTAATAAATATTTTTACTATTTATTAATTTATTTATCAACTTTTACAACCGCTATAACAAAGTCGTCTGCAAATCTTAAATGTGAGAGGTATGTGCTATCTACATATGGACCGTTTATTTTGAAAGTGGTGTAAGTCCATTTTCTTTTGTTTCGAGAAAATTAAAGGTTAGTATGTCGATGATAATGCAATTTCATTTACCGACCGATTTTAAGTTGTTCAAAATGTGGGTTTTTTTTGAGAAATTAAACACGGACTAGTTATATATAAAAAAAATACATTAAATTAAGCATGAATTACGTGATAGCTAATTTTTCTCAAAAATGGACTTACACCACTTTCAAAATAAACGGTCCATATGTTGACACCTCCCATCCCTTCTATTGCTGAGTCTTGAACATATCCTCTAATGTATGATCAAAAAAATACAATACACGCTTAGTTCCCCTCGGCCACGACAGTCTTAGTGAACAATTTGAGGGAAATGACGTTCCCTTGTCTCACTCATTGATTCAGGCGGGATAAATTTAGACTGCTGATTCTGTACTTGAGAGTCATAGGCGCTGCGTCATAAAGGCTTCTCATCTTGGATATATCGCCAATCGACTAGTCACCATTGCAAGTACTCTAGAATAAACCAAAATTTAATGAAGGCAAAGGTTTTTTCATAGTCCACAGACCCAAGTTCAAGGATAGATTCTTAGGTCTCCTGTATAGTCCTTGACATACCTTGACATATTATTTGGTAAGACCAATCGCAAATGTACGCTACCCTTGTCGCCACACTTGATATTTCAATAATTTGTCAGGGTCTTGTGGACAAACACCTGCCACAGCCTTGAGATGGTTGGTCTCCCAATAGAGAATAGGAATAAATAATTGTTAATAAATATTTGTTGACTATGTCACAAGGAATCATCAATAATTATAAAATAACTAAATTAAAACAGTTTTTTACAATTTTATAGAGCTTGCTCTATAAATATATCAGTAAGTAGTCAACTAAATATCGCAAGTGCCCTAAAGGTAAAATTTTACCAGATAATTAAAAAAGATGAAATTAATCTTCATAAAAGGACTTTACTTTTAAATAAACATTATTCTGTATACTGACATAATTGGAGTAGTCAAGTTAACATTTCGCATTGCATACTCTTCATTCTACAAGAAATTGTAGAATATATATAATATAATATAATTTATATTATATATATACCTATAATTGCATTAAAAATTGTTTTTTTTTTTGTTGTCTTAAATAACAGTATTGTAAATATTTTTCTATTTTAGATATGTGTATTGCTATTTATTCTCCATAAAACAATATATTTATCTTTTGAACTTAACGCATCAATTAGTATGTAGCATAAATCCATATGCTCAGTAATGCTGGGCAGCTAATTATTGTTTCTTGTCTCTGGTGGAACATAATACCACCCTCGATAAATATTTATATCTCCAAGTGGGACTTGAACCCACAACTTTTATGGTTACAGTCAGACATTTTGCTGCTGTATTTTTACCCTCAAAGTGAAGTGTGTGTGACAATGAAAAGGAAGATAGGTTAAAGATATAGTAGATAAATAGATCCTTTGTACTACAATATATTATAAGTTTTGATATTTTTATTCTTCACTGTTTGTCTCATATATGGTATGGTAGACAGAGAACCTAATTATGCCCAAAATAAAAACACTGCATAGCAGACATCAATGCAACACCATATCTGACAGAGCAAAGAAAAGAAAATAATACAAGTCTTCAAGTGGTGATCAAACCTACAATCATAGTGCTTTCAGTGAAACCATCTCCCATTACCCCAAGATAGCCTTAATTTAACACTTAGTTAGTGGTGTAGATTTGTAGTAGAATAAATTTTAAATTCTTTCTTCAATGAGAATTATAAAAAAATTTTAATAACTTTTTTCACTTTTAAATGATAGTACAATTTTTTGTATTTTACAACTTTAAAAGGTTCTATTTCACTCAATAAGACTTATGGTGTAGACAATAATGATACTGATAAATTACTGTGAGGTGCAAAGGAGGGTAATATGTTTATTAGTCTATGTATGTATTTTACATGTAAAAAAATGGTAACACACAGACACAACAGACCAAATTAGTTTTTCTTATGACAATTGCTTTGTATCAACCATGCAAGTGTCTTAATATATGGCGTTCAAACTACACCACAGTGACCAGGCACCATATTGCCAATATAAATAAATAAATTAATGAACTGTATTATGTGGGGCATTAAATAGCTATTCAAAAAGTAATTTTTAAGTTCTTGTCATAACTACTATTTTATTTATATCAAATGTAACATTTCAGCAGAGTATGTATTGTAATATATGAACTTAATAGCCTAATTGTGAATGTTATATGGCTTTGTTATGATATAAGTTTCAATGTATTGTTCAGGCTTCACTCTTTTGGTTATTAAAATTTAAACATGTATATTAATAAAAAAATATTGTCAAATAATATATTATAAAAACATCCAAGTTACTTATAAGAAATGAATGGATTTCATTGTATTTTTTTATCACATTGCAGTTTTTTTAACTATACAATTTGTAAACTACCGACCTCACCTAAAGTACATAATATTAGTAGCAGTGACTAAATTGTAGTTATCAGTAGTAAGTAGAGTTAAATATACATTATAATTTACAGCAGAACTGTAATGCATTTATAAGCAATTTTACATATGTTATATGAGTACCAAAGACAGTAATAATTTAACAGCATTTCGTCTATGTTTTTGTTCCAGCAGTGCAATTATATTTGTTTGTATTGGGAAGAAATTACTTTTAATCAAGGCTATAAAGTGATACTTTATGAAAGCTCACATACTGACTACTTAGTAGGTTTTGACGTTTGTAGACATAATAAATTTGACTTACCGTTTCGAAAAACTGTGTTTGCAATTTCAATGAGTAGCGATCACAATAATAGTTTAAATAAAAGAACGAAGTAAACCATAAAAAGAATCTAGCCACAAAAGAATTAAAAAAGAAAAACTATTTTGCACACACACCTCGTCCTCGGAATAAAAACCACAGATAATCAAAGAGAGTATTGACACAGACAATGTATTTTTTAATTATACATTATTACATTTTATAATGCAAAATTTTATATTTATTGTAATTTTTTATATATAAATATATAAACATATTTATATATGTATAGTTTAACTTATCAATAATTTTATTTAGATGTTACGCTGTTTATATATGTACAGTTTTCTTATTTTCTGTCCGAATTCGAAACATAGTGTGTTATTAGTTCAATTAGTGCTAAGCAAAGCAAGGGCATCGAGTTCTGCTACTCAACACGCAATGCCACCAGAAATCTCTGCCCATCCTACTTTGTGCGGGATAGTGTGCGGCTGTAAAAAAAGCATAACAGACACTAATCTGAGACATGGCGTGTAAGCAATGGTGAGTGCGAAGCTCAATTAATTAATAATTGTCAAAATAATACACTATTGATATTGAACCCACAATGATTGAGTCAGATTCTTTACTACTGAGCCACGAAGAACTTATTTATGGCGTAGTTTTTTTAATATATATTTGTTTTTTCAGCTTCGTGATGTATCCCACACAGCGGAGTAAGCCGTGAACAGAACTTCGTGTTAAGAATCCTATTTTCTGCCGAATTCTGGAGACATTGCGTAATGCGTTTTGACTGGCGGACATCTGAGCGAAGCAATTAAATAATATATTTCATTTCTTCGAGTTAGAATCGAACCCATAACCTGTCGCGTTGCAGTCACACCCTTGTGCCACTTTGCTACGACGGACTCTTTGTTTGACAATTTAAAATATTCGATTTTAAAACGTAGTTGTAATAAAACTATCAGTTACAAACATTATTACGTATTTTATAGTGACGAGAAAAGCTAGCTGAAACTATAGTAGAAAATAATTACCTCTAGATATAAGCGTAGTTTAAGAAGCAGATAAAAATAATACCGTTGAATAGCTGATAATTATAAAAAAGTATGAACCGCGTGTCTGTAGTGTATAGTTAAAATAAATAAAATTAAGAAATATATATATCAAAAATAAATAAACCTACTTATAGAGGAATAACAAAATTCACTTAGAAGCATACTTGTTAGAAAATCTTAGATAAAAGCAGTTTTACTCTTATTTACCCCATAGAAACTCAGCAAAAACTAAAAAACCCGGTAAGTACAAGTCAGATCTCCCCACTAATAGTTACATACTTATTTCAAGATTGTAGATTGAACAGGAAGTACATACAACTTATAAAAGTTGACAAAACATATATGAAATGCACTATAAATCCTATGAGGTTGTATTAGTTTTAATCTATAATTTTAATACAGACTTGCATTTTTCGGATTATTTCTTTAATTGCCAGAATTGCCAGATTTCATAATTATACATGAAGGAAAATAAGTATAAATTAATAAGTTTGTAATATTTTTTTCTATTAAACAGGTATACAATGATACTTTGCTTTTTCCATAATGATGCTCTATCTTTTGATTGAATTGACTTAGCTTGATTATGTGCTTTAAAGGACCCCAGATCTGGATATCTAATATTCATTTTAGCTTAGTTCCTCAATATAATTTCGAGATAAATTAGCCAACAATGTAATCCTATAATAGTTATTTGTTTTTTTTCTCTTATGTCTAGATTCTTTTTAAAACTAGTAAAGTAGCCTTGAGCCTACTTTACTAGTTTTAAAAAGAATCTAATGTTTATATCATAAAATTTGAGACTGTATCTTGAATAGTATAAACCACTAATGCACTTTACTGAACAAATTTATCTATTTCAAATCCAAAAATATTTAGCCATAATAGATCATAAAAATACAGCTTTCATACAGTTAAATATTGCTTTAAAATGTCAATTTTAACTATAAAATAATACAAATTTCAGAGATTGAAAAATAGTCTATTGCAAATATAACATTATGTTGTCATCAATTAGTTAAAGTTATAAGTGCTGCCACCAAGTCACCTCTGTGCTCTCTTAAAGTTCTTTCTGCTAATGTCTTAGATATTTCCATCTCTTTTACCTGAAAACAGTTTACAAAATCATCTTTAGCTTATTATTATGACTATAAACAAAATTTTAGTTAAAATAACGAAACTATTACTTTACAATATTAATTTAACTTCGAATTCTTTTAAAATAATTTGTACTTTAATAACAGAGATAATGTTAGCTACATTTAAATGCATTTAACACTAATTCACCAGGCCTAGACTCTTCTCTTTCAAGGTTTTTATTAAGTTCTTGCATCACAGGGTGTTGAATGGCAAAATTCAAAACAAAATTGTATGTTGAAACACAGAGGAAATAAAACAAATCAATCCTTCATGAGATTGATCCCACAACTGTAAAATTCACAGATACTGTGTATATAATACATGTGGCATCTGCTATTACTAACCATAGTTAAGTTACTACCAAATTGCATCTAGGTGTGTTGATTTTAAAAAATAAGCAATTTATAAACTATCATTTATAAAATGTATTAAATTATATTGCTCTTTTGCAAAGCATTTAATATTACACTACAGTCTCTAATGTTGTTATATTCTTTTAAAATAATATTTGTTTTATTTACTTACTATTAATTCTATATCATCCTTTTTTACAGATACCATTTGCAGTTCCTTTTCTTTCTCAAGTTTTTCTGCTGCTTCTTTATTTCTGCGATCACCAATCAGGGAGAGGGCCTTGAATTTATTTAAAATATTCATAAGCTAATGCTTCCTTACTTATAAAAATAAATTATAAGTGAAAAGAATACAGATACTTTAGTGGTGCAGTATCTGCTATGGTTGTGGGTTCATTTCCCATCTCATCCAAGGGAATGTATTATTTTCATTTCCTACTCTGGTAACAAAAGCATAGCATTGAATTCCACTACTCAAGTCAGTCTCAAAATTTAGCTGTGTAAGGAACGGAGAAGAGAGAACGTGATGCTAAAAAAAAAATATAAATTTCTTAAAATAAATATATAAGGCACTATATTGATACTATTGCTTGCAATAGTTTCAAGTCCAAAAATATAAGAAATATTTTTAAGATCCTTACACCAGATATGTCCTGAGATGATATTTCCGTTTCTTCCGCGTAATCTGTTACTTTTTCTAAGTCAGCCACTCCACTATCATGTTTCGCTGCTTTTTTTTGAGTTTTATCTTTTTCATGTTGTATGTCATCAGTATCACCGTTAACCTCTTCATCAGCCATGTTTATTTTTAATTAAAAAATAAAAAACAACCTTATTGCAAGTGATTTACACGTATGTATTCAATTGGATTTGCAGTCACGTTTGAAATATAAATGTTTATTTACTACTACTAAGAAATTAATGGATTTCTTTAAAAATTAACCAGTGAGGCTATGACAATTGTTATTAAAATGACAGAAAAACCGTAGAGTTGCCAGTTTTACTATCAAAATTAAATTGTGAAAATTAATAGCAACACTAACTAAAAAGTTTTACATATAAAAAACATAATTATAAAGAATCTTAATATCAATGAACCAGAATATAATGAAAAAAATTAAGTACAATAAATAAATTTTAATAAAACGCTATCCACATATTGCATAATATAGGGGTAGGGTTGCCTACCCTACGGAACCTAGTCTTAAGACATTCTTCGTTACCCACATTGCTTGTTGAGTGGCTTGCCACCAGAGCGAAGACATTAAAATGTAAATTTGAATCATTAAATTTTTTGAATTGGAATTTGAATTTGTTCGATATATGTAGGTATGACAAAAATATTAATGTTTGACAACTAGAAATAAGAAAAAGAATAAGTTAATTTCGGAATTATTTCTTTGTTTTATAATTATAGCAGATTTATATTTATTTACTAATAGATCGATGAAGATCGAGCACTCGTTATGTTCGTCAGTAATGAATCGATAGTTTATCCTATGAAATTTTTTAAATATTTTTTGAAAGAGCGAAGAAATGAAAATAAAAGATTAAATAAATAATCCATCTCCTCGAGTGGGAATTGAACCCATAACCATTTGGTCACACTTATTGCCCCTTCACCACGACTGGCCTCAAAAAATATTTAGTATTAAGTACATAAATAATGCAATAACTTCTATTTTATATAATTTTAGTCAATTACAATAAAATAATCTTTCTTAGTTAACTAATATTAAGATAACTAAGATGAGTAAAGATACTTATCTTTTATTTACTGTTATCTTAGTTTTTTTAACGGGACGTCAAAGGGATCTCTAGTTAAAATAAATGTACTAATAAAATTTATAGAAGTATAAAATCTTTATTTTCTGTTTACAAGAATTTTTGACTAGTCTAATTTTAGTAAATTCTATCTCTTTATATATGAACTTTTGTAATACTGATAACACTAATAACATTAAAAAGTTAATTTCAAATAATGTAGTTAAAACAACGGCCAATTTATACATCGTCATTAGTAAAATATAAAACTATAGGTAAATAGTACACTGTAGGTGCCGCATTTTAGAAAAGGACTATCTAATTTTCTTAATCTTTATTTATATTGATTCATAATATTCCTAATTTGTAAAGGACTTATATCTAATTTAAAAGATCTACAATTCATGTTAAAGATCTAACGGAAATATTATTTAGCTACATATTAAATGTGAATTGTTGTACTTCTGTCAGTATCATTTTTTCTATCAGGAGTATAAGGTGGCGGGGGTAGGCTGTTATCGTGAACCTAAAAGAAGAAAGAATATAAAATTTACTCCATTTACCTTTATATAGATTATTTTAACTATATTTCAATTAAGTATACTTATTCCACACTATGTAACAACATAAGACTTACAAAGCCAGCGTTTAAATATATAGAGGCAGGACATATCGTCGAACCAGAAGGAGCTGCTCTGGAATACCTAAAAAGAACAAACTCATTTAATTATGTTTAAAAAGAATATTGTTACAGTAAATCTGGCCCTGATTTACGTACCTAGGTGGCGCATCTCTTAATCTTTCATTGACATATATTTGTAAGCTTCCAACTGAAGATCGACTTTCAGTCGAGTGTGCTCCCAATGGACTGAAATTAAACATTTATATCTATGAAACGAGCTTCGTTCAGTAAAATAAAAATGATAAACGGTTAAAATTATACTTTATATTGCTGACACCACAAAGTTTATAAACTAGTGTGAAAGTAGCTATGATCCCAAGAACTAGAGCAGCTGCCATTATTATTTGAGATCCTGATACCAGTATCATCTCATCCATAGAATCTCTGTAAATAAAAATCATAATTTATATAGAGGAAAATATAATTAAGGGAAATAAAAAAGATACTGCTTTTTATAAAAATAACATTTCCTTATCTATTTACACACACCTGCAAATCCAATTTCCACGAGCGCCATAGCAAGTTCGGCAAACTCCTCGCCAGCATTGCAGTGTTTCATTAATATTTTCGCTGCAACATGGGCCGTAGCACATTTCTCCTAGCCCTGTAATAAATAACATTATTTTTATTACCCACTTTTATGTGTTATTTTTATCAAACACTTGTTCAGTCACTAAAGACTAAAAATCAAATCGTAGCATAAAAATAGTTAAAATTAAATTAGAGTTGCCACTCAAGACGCAAGGCCTTCAGAATTCGGCAGGAAGTGGGGAACGGAGTGTCTTAACGCTAGATTCCCTCTGCCTACCCTGCTGTGTGCGGGATACACCGTGAAGCTGGCTTAAACTTGTGTAAAATTTTATTTTCTTACCAGGACATTTTATGCAGCTAGTGTGCTGGTAATCTGGTATGAATCCGGCGGCACAATAGCAACCCCCATTTACGCATTCGTATTCCTCACCTTTGCAAAACGGACATTCATCTACAAACCAATTCAATATTTACAATATGTTAATATATAAAAAACATTTCAGATAAATGTAAATTTGGTGTAATGTAATGTAAGCTTGGACGTGTATCATTAGGCTTATCATCAGTGGGTGCGGGTTCTAATTGTTCTAGCAATTCTTAAAATAATCTTTCTCTACTTCTCTATTAATTTTCACCTAGGTATTAAAATTATGAAGATCATAGTGTTTTCTTCAATGTTATCCAACAATGGTTATTGAGGTGTGAAATATTACCGTATTTTTGTTTCCAGTTTATTAATTTATAAATCCAATATATCTTGAACAGAAGCCATGTGTGTTGAGGAAATATTGAACACAATATATTTCTAAATAAAATTATATTGTTATAACGATTTATTACTTGAGGTAATACCCAATGCATGGGCTTAACAGAAATAACTATTTATTTTTACGAAGCGTAATTTAAGCGTGTTATACAAATATAAACAACTTCATTGTTAAAAGATATCTCAAAAACACTTAATTTTTAAAACAATATTAATTAATAGCCACATTACCTTCATTATTGCTACTACCATATGCACACTGCAGCACGAGTAAACCAAAAAATATAAAAACAATCCATTGAGACATTTTTCCACAAATATTTCCACACAACTACATTATTTCAGGAAAATACAACAAGAGAAATAAAAAATGTCATTAGTTTTTTGAGCCCGCAATAAACACTGTAATAAAAAGGCATACTGATAATGTTATCAAAGATTTGTCGCGCAATGATACGACACTTGTTATCGATATTGTCACGTCACTTATTCTATCTATTTATTACATGACTGTACGCCAGGTGATGTTACAACCTTGTATTTGTGTTCCTCAACTAAATATGCGACAGCCTTGTAAAATATTCAAATTCGCTATATTACATAATACATACATTCGCGTGCAGTGGGTAGAGTGGTTACGCGAAATGAATAAGTTTTTAATCTTTTAATTATTTAAATTAGTAGTTTAAGGAAATTATCTAAAACTAGCTGCCTGAAAGTACCCACGGTTAAATTTACAATTAAAGCTATTTCGTTAGCTTTTACTTATTAAAAGATTTTACTAATTGCATTGAATCTCAAGATAAGCAATAACTATTTATTATTTGAGAAATTGAGATGCTTATTATATACCTACTAGCGATGTTTGATATTGAGAGGTTTTAATGCTAGAGTTATTAGAAGCTATACATTTAACTAAATATTTTTCCTTCCCTATCTTCATTATGATCAAGTAAAGTTTCATGAACTTGCCTTCAGTAGATTATGTACATAATTATGTTCCTATGCCGATGAACTTAGAAGTAATTCATTAAACATTAGTGAATCAGTTTAAATTGTACCTATACTTCTATAATGCAAATCATTTTGAAAAATAATATTAATAACCCAAATTCCTATATGCCTTTTAAACACTGAGCGAAAGTTCCTATTAAAAGTTTATTTCCGTGTTCGTATCCGTTCCTATCAAAAGTCTATTTTTCAGCTTCACGCTGTATTTCGCACGTAACAGAGAAAGCGGAGGAAGCGTAGTGTTGAGACACTCCGCTTCTCACTTTTTCCGACCTCCGACACACCGCCGAATTCTGGAGGTTGTTGACTTGAGTGGCAAAACTCAATGCCGCGTTTTGTTTCGATATTAGAACGAAGAAATGAAGATTACCAATACGAGTTATAAAAATACTTAAGTACTAAGTAATAAAAAAAGCAATTCGTTACAAAAATGCAATAAAATGTGTTTATATTTTTGTTCCGAATGCACGCTCATCAAAAAATCTTGATATGAATTGAGTAACAAAATCTATCTAGTTCCTATTAAATTTATCTAATTCGGGATTTGGGTCAAGCTCCCTCACGAGATGGAAACAAAACAACAATAATTGAAACCTTATTTTTATCTGTATTGATTTATTTACATACATTATATTGACCAATATGCGTTATATAGCCCGCTCTTATATTTATTTTTTTATATTTATTAAGAAGCATCGTATTGAAATATAAGCCTACAGTCAGTAATATTAAATATTTCCCGTCTAAGATAGCAACGATTGTGAGTTCAAATACTTAGAAAAATATGAAAACCATTATAAATATATTTCACTCTTTATAAGCGTTGTATTCTGCAATTAGTCATAAATAGATGGAGAATGTGAGACAGGATCCATAACTAACTTATCGTTGTGTAAATTTGTATAAAAAAATTGTATATAATTACATAATAAGTTTTTTTTCTATTTTAAGTGTCCTAGAGAGCAATCACGTTATATTTGAGGGCACACGCGCTTGCAATCAGTTGTTTACGAGTAGAGCTCTATCGGCAGCGCATGCTAGGGATGCTCATATCAATTACAGATGAAAATAACACATAAGGTTAGGTCAAATCACTAATTATTTGTAAACAGGCTTTGATTATATATAAAAATATATATTCAAACTTTAATATTGAGATATCGAGGCCAGTCGTTGTTCAGGGGCACAGGCATGTGCCTGTAAACGCGACAGTCTGTGGGTTCGATTCCCACTCGACGAAATTAAAGTTTTTATACTTTCTTTTGTCTTTTTATAAATTTTGTTACAAAGAAAAACATCATATTTTATTGTACGTAACATTTATTATTACGGTGTGTTAATTTAATTCATTCTTATTCTTTCGTCTTACTGAAAGGACGATGCTTGGTCATTGATACACTTGTGCCGATGTTTTGATGCCTATTTCAGCAGAAAATGGCTCAGTCATTCCTTCTTAAGAAGAAACCTTGCCACACTATCACTGAAGTGGGATAAGGCCATTATTGTACCTACTCTATCCACTAATTGGGAAACATCCACCCATCTCCCTTAACGTACCGCTTAGTTTAGTTGTTTGATTTTACTACCTTATTCTTTTTTAAATTATCAGTTAAAGAATGACCAGTGCGTGTCTTACAATATATCTATTGGCGCAAAAAAAAAAATACAATCAACGACGAACGGTTTTAAAATGACAGATTCCAAATTTAAAAATAAGTAAAAGTAATATTTTGTTTATTTTTAATTATGGCCAATTTTCATTTCCTCTCTTAGACAAAAGAACAAACTTGAATTTTGGGTGAGTACGCAATGTTCAAAATTCTGACAGACGTGTTTGTGTGTTAATGGGAACGCTAGGTTCCCAGGTTCATTCTACCTAACCTGCTATGTACGGAATACAGCGTGAAACCAAAAAAATAATTAAGATATGAATTTCTTAATTATTTAGGTACCATAAAAATATTATTTTTAATCTAAGTCCTGTTTGCTCCAAAAATAATATTTCTATAACTAAATATAAGTATTTAGAGGCAATCAGCAGACAGTTCGTGTGAGTAAACAATGACCTTTTATTTTTAGTTTGTCTGTTGACACTCGCCACCTTTTGTCCAGCGTCCTACGATATCGTTGTTGCTATGTGCATTCGAACTAATAACAATAGATGCTCCATATTAGCTCTAAATAGTTGCAAATTTAAATATATCGTGAATTGTTTGTGATTTCTTAAGCAACCTTGCCTCTAAAATTGATAAATTTATATTGTCATACATACCTACAATGAATGTATACTTACCTTATACGTACCTATATACGTTATAAAGAAATAAATTATTATGTTTGCATTCAGGTGCACCCCTTAATATGAATGTTATATTTGTTTTAAGCCATATTTTTCAAGTTGTTTTTCATTGATGAAACATCATGTGTTGCACTTTGAAAGTTTTTTTCAAACTTTTCAGGTTCAAAACTATTAACTGCTCGTATAATATTAGAGGTCTTTTCCTATGTAACATACTTATTTGTAATAATCATTAATAAAATATAATATAAAAATCTATTTGTAATATGCAGGGCTGTTAGTTTATCCCACATAGCTTTAAAATAATGGACGTCCTACGTCCAAAACGATATTGTTCTCCCGATATTAGAAAAATCTCTTATCGTATTGACAATGTTTTGTAAATGCCATTATCGATGTAAACAAGTTTTAAGTAATTCTGTAATATGGACCAAAGGGAGCTCATTTTAGAACCACCGACTTCTAATTTATTCATTCATAGCATAGAACTTAAACAGACAAAACATTTATTTGTGCTCTTATTGGAAAATATATTTAATATAAATAGAAACAAATGGATTTAAAACATTTAGTAAGTTTTCTTTTTTTTATATCGAATAATATGCCGCGTATAAAATACAAGTGATGGTTCTTAAGACATTCTGAAGTATTTTCAAAATTATAATATAAACAAAATTTCCAAGATTTAAAACGCTCTGATCAATTTAAATCAGTAAAATTTCTAAGATTTTAAACGTTTTGATTAATTTAATATTTATTCTAGATGTGTATAGTACTTCTGATATGGAGAAATGTCAGAGCAGAAGAGACCACGGAAAATACAGAAACATATAAGATGAGTGATCGAGTATATATGTGCAGCAAGTGGCTATCATCTGTAATAGAGAACTTTTGCAACAATGTGTATAAAATAGTAAAGAGAGACACTTCAATGATGTTAGGTATGTATTGCGGTATGGTAGATATTTCATAAGCATGTTATACATTTATTGTTAAGTGAAATATGATAAACTACATTTATATGTATTTATATATTTCATATAAGACAGCAATATTTATAATTTTATTATTGAGCGAAGCGAGCGGAGCGCTCTACTGGAGACTTTTTACACTCTTTGTCACCAATGGTTTTTTTTCATTGAGATGAAAATTTGCAAACATTTAGTTCCATCTACGTGGTCACGTAGATGGTTTTAGGCGAAAAAAAATTTTAAACTTCATTTCTCGCTTCGCTTAACATGTGAACACAACCGAGATTTTGAGAGCGCAGCGAGCCAAAATTGAGGTCCGGTTTGCGCCCCTAGTATTCAACTGGTTTGCTAACACTGATACGAGAGAAAGTAAAATAATTGATTGTTCTATAATATTATACTAATTAGGTAATATTCAATTGGTTATTTTTTATTTTAGACAAGCTGGCACCTAAAGATTTACTCAAGAACAGAAACAAGAAACGTCAAATCACAGAAATGAGGCTGCGGCGCGTGCGCAGACAAGTCGCAAGCGAGTGTTGCGAGAGGCCTTGCACCGTTGGAAATATTATTATGTATTGTCCAGACGACGCGAAACTCCTCGTAGAAAATCCCAATATCTTCGATTAGATAGAGATATGTATATCAAGAAAATTCAAACGTGAAATGCCTACGCTACTACACTTGACAACCGATCCATTAAGAGCACATCTAATTCATGATCTGTAGAAGTTTAAAATTATTAAATATTTAATATCTACATATTATTAACTGCAGTAAGGGTTCATAAACAAAAGAACAATACGTCCTGTCACACACACCTACTGTAATAAATTTGTTAAATATTTAACGTTTAGTCTTTAACTATACCAACTCCATTTTATATATTTATAATTCAGTATAATATATTAAACCAGCTAGTATTACTAGTTTTTAAATGTTTCACAATATATACGATTAGAGCGAAAAGAACTGGGTAGAAAAAATTTGTGTCTATGAAAATATTCTATACAAAATAAATTATAAACTTAAAAGAAGTGGGTTTTATTTCCAAATGCATAAAGATAAAGGTGATAACAGGGAATATTAATCACATTATTTAAAAAAAAAACTTACATTTAAATTTGCAAAGTTCTTCACTCTTATGTGACAAAATAAAAACATTTGGACGCGATGTATTTTTTTTAAATTAAAGCACCAAAATGCTTAAAAACACTTACACTACTATTGTATAGAAAACTTGACAAAGCTTTGTGGATTCGATGATCACTCGAAGAAATGTAATATTTAATACTTGCAAATCGTCGCTATGGTGTTGAGGCAAAGCCGCAACTCACGCGCTATATCACCAGAATTTGGATGACAGTGAGAAACGCGAGTATCTTAACACTACTCTCCCAGGTTCCCTATACCTACCCTTCTATTTGCGGCATACAGCGTGATGCTAAAAGACATATGAATTTATATTATCTAATACATCTAAGTTTTATAGGCTTTTTTGCCATTGTTTTCATTAGAGTTAGTCTGAGTGATTCTTATACAAACATTCCGTTTATCTTTACCAAATTTACTCACTGAAATATTTAAATTATTAAAGTAATAGTAAAATAACAAACCACAAGCCGTCAACTCTTGCGCAATAATGCCCAAAAAAGCTTACAATTAAATTTAATATTAAGATTTGAACCAGCGTCCTAGTTACAAATCCATATCTAATATTATGTAACCTTTACAACCGTAACGCAACCGAAGAGTAAGTATTATGGTAATATATTACTAAATAAAACAAAATAATTTAGCTGAAAAAAATTATATTTTATGAGAAATTATAATTTACAATATTACATACAGGCATCCATCTTCAGTCGAAACTTAAGCTAAAATTCTCACAATCTCACGCAAAAGGTAAAGCAACGTTAGACTATAATATAGTTTTAGCAATAATTGTAGGTCATTTTCCAATCGTAAAAAAAAAACCGAAAAAACAAGTAAGAACGTCAACACGCTGTATTCAGTCCGTTTTTGTGAGGAAGATATGAATGTGAACACTTTTTTTTTGTTTTTAGTTTAGCATTTAGTTTTGCCGCGTCTCTCATTGGGCACGTGTGATACATCCGGTATATGGTCATGTAACATAATTACTATACTATAGCGGCCGCTGTCATCAAAAAGTACTAGTAACGAATAACGTCTTCATAAATTGAAAAGTGTTAACATTGCATCAACTTTGTGGGAAATGTCGGCAAAAAAGTAAGTTCTCTTAGAAAAATGTAGTAAAAGTAATGTTTAATGAAGCATTTAACTATAATATTTGTGCAAGTTGATATAATGTTTTCTTGTCAACACTAGAATTGTGAAATTAAAGTAATGCATAGGAATGGAAAATAAATAAGATAAGTGTTTATACTAAAAAATGATTATTAAAGAAATAAATAATAAATTAAGGGATTCGACCCCAGTATCAATATTTGTTCTATATTAAGCTAGTTGATATGGGGTTGCTAGGATTCAATATTTTATTATATATAAGTTTCCAACATACACCTTACTGTGCCGATTTTGGCTTTTATTAATCATTATTACGTACTAAGTCTCGTTATTTATATTATAATTCATTTCCATATCAGTTAGGATCTATAGTATAAATATGTTAAAAACATTTACTAAAATTTCGAGTTTGGGGCAATTTCTTTTTAATTATTCAAACTCATAGAAAATAATTAAATTAATATAATCTCTTGTATTTACTAATTAAGATGGAAAACTAAATAAAAAAAAAAGAAAATTATTTGCAAATATACATATATATATCGTAAACAATGTCCTAAATGGTGCTTGTAGACTGAAGATGATCTTAAACGCCGCCGTACAAATAAATAAAATGAATGTCAAATGTCCCTTTTCTAAATAATTCCAATTCAAAATCCACCTTTGCTCTAACTGTCATATAACGACATACTGGCCAACATATGACACGAATTCAGGTACAAACTATGAACACTTAAATCAGTTAAAAATATAATTAAATGCTTAAGTATAATATAAAATATGGTAAATTATATATTCATAAATGTCGGAAATAGTTCAAATAAAACAAAGTCGTTAAAACGCCCATAAATGCATTTTATATCACACACATAAATATGGAAGATACATACATATAAATAACTATCGAGTATTATAATAATAGTACTTGTAAATAAAAAATTATATAAAACGTATGCAAAAAGCGACTTTGTTTTAGATTATAATTGTAAGTAATCTGTAAGTACAGTGCAGCGTCGATTATCCGAACCACTGCTTATCCGTACTACTGCGCCGACTCACGCATTCTAATAAAGTAATAGATGAAAAAATTTTTTGCGTCGTCTGAATGTGGTAGGTTATTTTACAATACACTCTATGCTAAGTTCCTGTTCATCATTAAATATATAATTATGTTTATAAATATAGTTAACATTTTCATGTGGATAAATGACTATATCAATACAATTCTAAATTCCAATTAGTTCGGATAAACGACGCTCTACTCTTTATAAATATAACGATTGTATATTTTAAGTATACATATAAGTCATTATAATAGTAGATATATCGGTCTGTCGGGATGTATTCACACGGCCGAAGTGCGCGATTTCACATAGATATAATAAAAGCGTCAGGCTCAAAAGATATAAGTAAATATCGCTGTACAATTGCAATAAACAAAAAAAATATTATTATATATACAACGCGAACACATACAATGCATGGATATTAATTAAAAAATATTACACGATATTTCATGTTTTTGTGCGAATAGTTCCAATTTTACAATTTTTTCTTGAGCATTACAGACAGCAACTGTATATAAACATGGAGCGAACAGTTTTGCTATTGACAATGTCGAAGTATAAAAACAAGCTAATTAGAACAAATCAAGAATTACAACGACGAATAAGTTAATTCAACAAGTTACACCTCCGTCAGAAACTTCGTTTCTAACTAATTATAAATAAACAATTAAAAAAAATAATAATTATATATAACACAAAGCAACACACACGTCAAGCATATAATAAAAATACTATAAAATATGGACAACAATGATAAAATAGTAATATTTGTGCTTGTATTGTGTCAATAGCAAAACGCGGCGTTGAACCCTGTCAGCTCGCACACAGCACATTTAGACCAACATGTACAATATATTACATTACGTTTGTGTTATAAGAGTTGTGCAACGAACCGTCGGCCACCGCTTCACAATTCACATTCTCAATGTAACCTGGGTTCTAGTAAAAAAAGTTATACAAATGCTTCAAAAATATCCTTAGACAACTAACGTAGTAACGACTATTTGACGTACGCCTAGTGACGCCGGGGAGGACAAACCAACGTAATTATATATATAAACAGTTTAAATAATAACACAACATGTATCGATCAACAAAATTACAATGTACAAAAGTAGCGTATGTCCGCATGTAACAATCTATATGAACGAAACGTAGGACGCGACGCAGGAGTCACCGAACATACAAATAAATACCTAATAGTAACGGAGACGGCGACGACGGGACCCGCCTCGCTTCATTGGACTAGTTTGTTCAAATCCATCCGCCTGGACATGTACACTTATGTAGAAAGATATAATGGCAACAAACTTTACAAAAAAAAAAAATCTAAAACAATGACTAAAAGCGGCGCGGCGAGCCCGACGCCCGCCGCTACTTTAAAAATGCATTTAATATTCACCGATACAGACACATACATAAGTCGTGAATAACTTCATCATAAAAAACTTGTCAAAAAACCAGACGCGTAATGAGGCGACCCCCCGGACCCGCGGGCGCGGGGGGCGCTGTCGAACTGGTGTGCTAGTATTGATTAAATGACTTATTATCTAATCTTATTTTTATTAAAAAATCAGTTTTGAGAGTCGAGTTCGTCCTCAGTTCGTAAATTTACACTGTCGGTCGCAGGTGTTAAGATTACGTGTTACACACAATCACAGATATTGTGCCGGTGCCGGTGCGCTTACACCAGGTTGTACTCCTTCAGGTTGGACTGCAGGATTGTGTCTTTCACCGCCGCGAAAACGAACCGAATGTTTTCAGTATCTGCGAACACAAGAAAATCACACATTTAACATATTATGTTACAATGCACGTTCTGATAGGGAATGTTCAAGTATTACGTAACACTACTTTTAAAGATTTTGACGCTTCTGCCTCCCTTATATAACGCGCCAAAACCTTTTTCCTCGTATCCCTTTCCGTAAATGTTGCATATCACCCTAGTGTCAATTTTTAGCTAAATCACAATTATATTTGTTCGGAGTTGTACGTTATTTTGATTGAAAACAAAATAATAATGCCGAATACAACACATAATAGGATTCCCCGTAAAACATAAACAAAAAAGATTGCCAAGTTGGTAGTTTAGTATTCCATTTTTTTGCAATAAAATAAAGAAAAATCACGCTACGTAACGCGTTGCATTGACATTTTACAAGCCAAAAAAAATACGTTATGTAATACTTAAAAGCCCCCTTACTAAATATAATAAACAACTTTTATAATTCTTACCTAATACAAAAGATATTTGTAAACATATTATGGGTAGGTGTTCAAAATTACTGCATTACATTATAACAACATATTGCTATGGTATACGATAAGATGAAACTTTTAAATCTATATAAGTAACGTAAACATACCTCGTTTGAGACAATAAAATATCAACAAATATATTAATCATACATTCAGATACAAAAATCGAGTTTATTTTATCATAACACTTTTGTACTCACATGTACTTAGACATGTTCAATTAAAATAAATTTACAAATAATAAAATTGTGTTGAATTTTTATTTGTAAAACATTACATTAAAAAAAAATAATTTGGACAAGAACATTATGTTCGAAACATATGTAAAGAATAAATAACACTTAAACATGTATAGTTTGTTATTTTAATTATTATAAGAAATTGCTTCTTTTAAAATAAAGTTTTTAGTTATTACTAAAAAAGGACAATACTATTTGTTGAAAGAGTCATAAAAGTATTATTTTAAGTAATTTAATTGAAAATTAAGTGCAACCTAATTAATTATGGCATTGCGTATTGGTTTTATACTTTTATTTTAGACATCTAACACAAAATAAAACATAGTTCATCATATTTAACAGATTATATAAATATATTAATAAGAAAGAATCGTTTAAATATTTAAACAAATAATATTAAGTAAATATAACACTTATACTTTTATCACAGATGTTCAAGCCCAAGAAGAAATGAAACACATTTAAAAAAATAAAATAAATATTTATTGCAAATAAACAACTAAAAATTATAATTATGCTAAATTAAATTCTTTAAGGGCGGTCTGCATTATGGTATCTTTGACAGCACAAAACACTAACTTAATGTTTTCAGTGTCTTTAAAAATATCCAAAGCAGCATGCAAAAATAAAAACAAATAGAAGTAAATGAGTTCAATATAAAAGACAACAAAAGCGAGATACAGACGTTAAAAGTAATTTCATTTCAAAATAAGAATCTAATATATATATAGATTATGTATTCGTTTAAGAATAAACATTTTTTTTAATAAAATGTAATAAAAGACAGCAAAAAGACGATGACGTTTGCCATTTTTAAACAGCATCGCCTTAAAAATGGATGATTTTGTGAACTTGACTCGACCTTGATATATTTAACAAGTAGAAAAGATAAATCTCATGGTAAGATTTCCAGAATACACGCAAATTAATTGGCGCGTGCATTTGATATTCATAATTTTTACTAAGTTTATTTGCGTAACAGGGATCGAACCTGTTAATAATATCCTTAATGGTACAAACTATTATGTTGGAAGATAAATTAAAATATTTATTTTTATTTACAATAGTAAATAAATTAGCAAATTAAATGTATTATATTAAGCAACAACACTCAAAATACGCACAACTACACAAAAAATAATAGCAAATTGAATAATTTAAACTTCTACAACAAAAAAAACAAAGTGTAAAAATTTGATATTTTCGCTCACCTTATATCCACGAAGAAGAAACTCTAAAATCTTATCTTAGTATTATAAAAGTATAGCCCTTATTAAATAAAACTTATGTTGCTACTTGTTTAATTAAAAACAAGTGAGATAAAAAATAATTAAGTCAAAATGGAAACAAATCTATTTGTGTAGTTAATTAAAACCTTCTTCTATTTCCTTAATAATTTTATCATATTTTAGTGATGCAGTAATTTTGAAGTAAATTTAAACTTATTAATATGTTATAGCCAAACTATAAAAAATCTTTACATAAATCGTAGTCAATGTTATAGGCTAGCTATATAATTGTAAAGTTTCATCTAAATCAGTTCAGTAGTTTTTGTGTGAAAGTAAGTGGAACAATTTTTACAATCTTTCACAGTTATAATATGATAGTAGAAATCTTTATAGATATGATATAAAAATGTGTGTGACTGAACTATCTTGTTTATCTTATGTAAATAATTATTATTGTGTATTAAATTTAAACGAAATTTGTAAATTGTTAAGATTAAGTTGTCTGATAAAATGGAGCACATGACAGATTACTTTTAGTTTACATAAAAATAATGTTAATTATTTACGCTAAATGTGACGACTAACTATATATTCTGATAGAGTAAAACTTATTTCTTTATATTTTGTTTTCGGTAGATATCTTTAGGTAGAGAGAGTAGAGTACATATCCATTAACACCACTCCGGCTCGATTTGAAAGATTTTAAGTGCAGGATAGGTTAGGAACCTTAAAACTTAAAAATAATTGACCTATACTAAAAAACGCTACATGTGCAAGTCTGGTGGCGTTAATACGTAAGTACTAAGAATAGTTATAAGTTATTCCTATTTTACGTAATTCCAGAGAAATTGTGTCAGAAACCTAGTCACACTCTTGTCTGAGCTGATTGGCTTCTACAAAGATATATAATATTTTTTCACTTTTTTAAATTATTTAATTTTAACGGTTTATCATGAACGAAAGATCTATTTGGTATTTGATACATTTTAGGATTCGTCTCGTCACGGTATACTCTACCGTATAAATATTGTTACTACAATCGGGACACTATTACTTTATTGTTAAATAAAAAAAAATACAATCGAATTTGTAACTTCCTTTTCTTACAAAAGTCGGTTAAAAACAAATATAAGTTATATTGTTTTTGTAAGTTGGTTTCTAATTTAGTGTTTTATTAAATGTTTAAAGTCAAACAGTATAATATGTATTATTTATAGGCTAATAACCAAATAATTTATAAATAAACATAAACCGTAACACATTTATTATTCATTTGCTTATATTTCGTCTCAAAACGGGTTGCATAGACAATAGATAAGAAAATCCTAAAACAGTAAACATTTATCACTAGTCATCTAAGTTCATTAACTTGTAAGATCACAAGATTTATTCCATTTAATGTAGTAAAATAGTAATTAAATTAAATATTTTACGAACAATTTAAAGGGGGATGTTTTAATATCGTTATTTACTGTTCCCGGTGTATCGTAGCATCGTGTGGCAGTTGTTTATCACACCATATGTTTAAAATAACAGAACGGAGTGATTTAACACTATAATCTTTAACTATTTCCCATCTTTTCTGTGAAATGTGAAAGATTCATCAAAATAGGACATTGTTTTTTTAGCTTCACAGCTTACATATATTAGGGAAGATAGAGGGATCCTAGTATTAAGAGACGCTTCCTCACTCTCTGTCGAATTTTTTGAGGGATTACCTGTTGAGTGGCTGAACTCAAGGCCATAGTTTGTCAAATGAATATATGAAATAATTCATTACCCCGAGAGGGAACCGAGTCCATAATTATGTAAAAAAATATTTACGCCATTTTCCCGCAAAGCATACGTAGAAAAAGCTTAGTATCGAGACACTAGATTATCCACTTTCCCAATATATTGCTTTTTGATCATTTCCCTGCAAGTGGGCGTGGTCGCCATGAAGTTAGTTATAGATGACTGCGCAGATTTGATTTTAATATATTTATTTATATGTTAATCCCGAATGAACAACACTCAAAAATCCATACAACATAACTTCAGTGAGGCCACGGCTCTTCAATCGTACTGTATTTATATATATTTTTTTGTTTTTGTTAAATATGTTTAATATGGTGTGAAATAAAGAGTTTTTATGTTATGTTATGTTATTTAATAAAATAAATAATAATTATGTAATAGTCTTACCGGTCGCACAAGTAAAATGGGAATATATAATTTTCTCCGCATCAGGATTGAGGTCGACGAACATTCGCAGTATGAACTCGCGCGCGGTGCTCGCGTCGCGTTGTGGACCTGAGTTGGTACTAGCTTTACTACTTGATACTACATATATAATAATACTACTTATATATATAAAACGGGATGTGTTTATTGGTTGTTTTATTATTAATATATATTTGTATATATTATAATAATGTATATTTTATTTAATATTGTGAATGAAAAATATAGAACTCTTGAAGGTATCTAAATTTTTTTAGATTTATACTCTATCCCGCATATAGCAAGATAGGAAGAAGGAATTTACGTGTTTAATTTACTAAGATATTTTGAGTTGTGTGGCGGAAGCGCCGTTCTTTGTCTTGTCAACAGAGCGAGGAATTGAAAATAATTCAATCCTCCGAGTAGGAATCGAACCTACAACCGCGCGTTCACAGTCGGATTGTATATCTCTGTGCCACGACGGATTCGGAAAAAGAGTTAATTCAAATTCAACAAACAACCAATAAAGACTCCTATAATATATCTAGCTTTCAATAGCCAAACACACGTTAATAAAATAATTAAAACACATTAGCTTAGAAGTACCACACAAAAGTTTAGCATTATACTCAAACTTACTCAACAATGAAAATAATTACAACTATACATACAAATAAATATTTTTTAATATATATTTGTATATAAATATCTAGCTTAATACTTTATTTAGTATGTCAACCTGTGGCCGTAGTGAAATGTGAGTAACACTGTCTGTCCGGATCGGGGTTTTCCCTTAGATATTTTTGTAGAATATACTCTCGAGCAGGTACTGGATCACATTTAGGTCCTAACCAATTATCAATTTCTTTATATTTGCTAGCTTCACACTATATCCCACATAAAGCAGGAAGAGGAAAACAGGTAGATGGAACCTAGTGTCTTTAAGACACTCCGTTTCCCCCTTTTTCCTCGAATTTTCGAGACAAACTGCGTTTTGAGTGGCGGAACTCAACGCTGTGCTTTGTCCTGTAACCAGAGCGAGGAAATAAAAATATTAAATAATTCATTCCCTTGTATATTTTTTAAAGTATAAAATATATATTTTTTCTTGTATAATTAATTATCTTTTTTATAATAGCCACTTAATACAAAAGACCAATAGATTGGTCTTGATACTTAAACCAAATCCAAATCAATTTAACAAAAATTAATTAATAAATAATATTACCAAAATTTATATTAAATATGTTATTGTTCTCTTAATTTATTTATCTATATTTTTTAGTTTCACGCTTTTTCTAGTAACCAGAGCGACGAATTGAATCGCACCTACAATAGTCGCGTTCACAACCACACAAACATATAGACCCAAATTTAATTAATAATGAACAATGCAACATACCATCATATTCGGGGAAGTAATCTACAAGATGGGAGTACATGATCTTCTCTTCCAACAAGTCCTTTTTGTTCAAGAACAAAATGACCGACGAATGCTGGAACCATGGGTACGTGATGATCGTCTTGAACAACGCCTTTGATTCTTCCATTCGATTCTGGAAATATTAGAGAATAGAATATACTTTATTTATTTCTTAGCTTCACGCTGTAACCCGCACATAGTGAGGTATACAGAGAGGATCCGGTAACCTCGGGAACATTCCGTTCCCATTAAGAAACTTCTGTTCCCCAATTTTCGCCGAATTCTCGAGGCATTACGTGATGAGTGGTGGAATTCAACTAGGGATTTTTGTCTCGTTACCCGAGCTAGGTAATGTAATTGTTATATAATATTATTTTACTCTCCCAAGTGGGAATCGAATCTACCAACCGTTGCAGAGAATATACTTTATTGCGCACAAATAAAAAGCACCAATAACCCGGAAAAAGTCTATAATAAAAATGTACGTAGAGGCGGTCTTATTGCTTATAAAAAAGATAAAAAAAAAAAACAAATCAAATATATTAGGAAAAATCAGCGGTATTCGGCTGAAAGTGAAGAATGAAGTCTCTTAACAATAGGTTCCCTCTATCTACACCACTAAATGGGAGATACAATTTGAAGCTAAAAAATTATACTTTAAAGTATGATTAAGGAAACTCACCTCATTTTCAGATTCGAATAAAATTTGATCATATTCACTAAGAGCTACTAAGAATATGATAGATGTGACGTTTTCGAAACAGTGGATCCACTTCCTTCTCTCGGATCTTTGGCCCCCGACGTCCACCATTCTGTTTACATCATTTACATATTAATATACATATCGATATTCGAATTAATATCTTAATTTGCAGTTAAGTAAGTGAAGTCTCTAAAAAACTATAGAACGTTTTATCTGCCTCTCGTAAAGTTCACGCTCACAGAGTTTAGTTGGTTTGCGAATTAAAGTATCTATATGTAAAGAATAAAAAAAAATAAGATGATCGAATTACATTCAAAGTTTAAAATTTTATTGAATTTTTTATGATATTATAATAATGTAAATTTTAACATTTTTTTATTAAATTTAAGATATATAAATAAATATATTTTTTATATACAGAATATATCTAACGACAAAAAATATATATCTACCACAACCAAGAAGCAATAATTAAAATTATTCTATACTACTACTATCTTCTATACTACTATAAACATGCACGTGTACCAAGCTTTTATGTGTTACCATTTAGACCTTAGAATGTCTTAGTGAGTCCATCTAAAGAAATTCTCATTACTAACATAAAAAAAAAATATAAAGATTTAGTAAAAATGTGACTAACGGGAACAAAAACGGTATAGAAGAAAAATATATGAAATGATCTTTTAATGTATCAAAAACGCATTTGTTAAAAATGGTGTTGTTGGGTTCAGTATTTATTAATAAAAACGAATAGTATAAATTTATTTTCTTAAAATCTGATTAAAAAAATAGTTCAGTCAAGTTATCTCATAAGCATTAATACATGGTTTTTGATCAATAAACATAATAGTTATATCAAATTACAAGAAAAATATAAAAATCACACTTTTACTGAATCTTGTTTATACGATTCTAGTAATGCATAACTACCTAAAGTTCAATAAATCCTTTTTAGGTTTGCAACACAGAAGACTTCGTAGAAAGCTCGTGGTGCTTGATTTTGTATGGGCGGACCAGGGACTTATGAAACCATGAAAGTGCATAATCAATGATACAAATGACATTACTTTAATAATATTAATTAATTACAATGTATATTTTTTACAAAAATTAAGCTACTTTTCAATTGTGATTACTATGCATTATTTAACTATTGTTATTTAAGATAATGCTCGATAATTGCAATAAAGATAACCTCTAATATCGATTATTTTTAATTTATACATCGAAAAGATTATCGAATTTATTATTTTTAAGTTAGTCACTTAAGCCACGTTATATATTTTGAAAAACGTTATACAATAAGATATTATTTTGATGGTATAATAAATGATAAGATGTTTTGATAATGAAATTAAAAAATAGTAATAAATTCTGTATAGTAATTTAGGTGTCGAATTGACGAATCGAAGACAAATATAAAGTTTAATAAAAAAATTGGACAACTTATTATGTAATATATACCTAAAATATATATCGTCTTTATGACATCGATAACAATGTTTGAGTAATTTCATATCACATATTTCGTGTGTTCGACTTCGATAGTATTGATATTAAAGATAGATAGATGCTTTAGATAAAACAACGTGAACTTAGATCATAAATGCATTCGTGATATAAATAGTGACAAATATATAAGATTAGAATCACGATGGAAAATCCATTGTTAATAATGCAGTTCCAACTAGCCTTAATAAATACCCACCCAACTATACAGAATTGATTAATTACAAATAGAAACATAGTGTTAGTTAAGTCATCAAAAACAATAAAGCGTTATTATTACAAGCATAACATTTTCATTGAATTCTAGGAACGGAACTATTATATACATATAAACATGTAGTAGATATGCTAGGAAATGAATACAGCCTGGAAAAACTAATATGAAATCGACAATTTTTGTATGTATATATGTATATTGTCTAATTTAGACTCCAAAACAACCAAAACAAGCAGAAAAGTGACAAAAATCACAATTAAGGGAATCACAGGAACGGTGCAAAAACAACTAACAGGATATACCTATATTCAAAAATTCTAGTGGAACGGGGGAATCCTTAGCTTACTTTACTTAATTTTTTAAATTATTTCATACCTAAATATAATTCCGTCTAAATCGAAAGGATATTCAAGAATACCGGTAGTAGGTTGTCGAGCACGTAGAATATCTTGTTCGGTCGGTAGATAATCGGCGCTCTCGATTCTTGGCAAATCACTTAAATAACTAGAAAGACATGCCTGTATGCTTATGTGTGCATGCGATTTGATAATATTATATAATTTTATAAGGTGTAAATTACTATGGATATCAATTCGAGAATTAATTGTTGAATATTATTGATAGAGAAACTTTGAGGTATATAGAAAATAGTAAAAGATAAAGCTGATTACTTTTATTTTTTTTTAGCAAAAAAATAGAAAACGAGTGCCGTATATACCAAAAAATATGTATTTAATTTAAACTGCAAAACTCAAATTTTATCATATTTATAATGAAATAGAATAATATAAAGAGATACGTGACCTCTTAGCTCGAAGGTAATTTGACCACGACAATATTTGCGGTAAGCGCGTATCACTACACAATATAATGACAGTACGATAAATATATGAAAAATGTAATTTACACCTTATTTAATCATGTTAACAGAAATACAAAAGAACATAAAACATAAACAATTAGTAATAAATACAAATAAACAATTAATAGTATTTAGAATAGAATATTCATAAGCATGATGACATTCCATATGAAAAAGCCCTGCAATGCAAACAAACATGTAATATCCCAATAACATGTATACGTCCGACATAAAACATAACATGCAACCGGCACATGCATAAAAAAGACATGCATTTTCTTACGCATATCCATGTGTTTTTACCTAAATCTTATTTCTTCCAAGTCAAATGGATATTCAATGATACCCGTTGTGGGAACTCTCACGCGTAGTATGTCTTGTTCTGTTGGTAAATAGTTAGGTGCCGCGACGCGGTCTATCTCCTGCAAATAGCTATCGGAAATTGTTCTTTTTTAATTTCTTAGCATTTTTTTGTTATTTAAAAGTGTCTCAAATTTTATTAAACCGAAACCATGAACTTCAAAAAAGAAAACTATATGTATAATCTAGATTTTTCCCATAAATTTTAACAGACTTTTAAAGCCCAAAATAAATGTAAATCATCTAGCAAATATATTAAATAAAGTTACGAGTTGAGTAGTAATAGCTTCTAAAACAATAATGCATTGATTTTATACAAAACAAAACAATATCATGATTCACTAATTTCCCCACACAATTTGTTTATATAAAACAGTTATTGTTATAATGATCTAATCCAATTATGAGGTTCAATGTTATTTTCTAACAATTTCTTTAGTATTATTGTTTTGATATTCTAATTTTTTTATAAGCTTCACGCTGTATCCCACAGCAGGGTAGCCGAAGGGAACCTATTGTTAAGGCACTCCGTTCATCATTTACGGCCGAATTCTGGAGCCATTGCATGTTGAGTGGCGAAATTCAATACCGCGCTTTGCCCATACACTAGAGCGAAGAATTGAAAGTATAAATTTAAATAATAATTCATTTCCTCGAGTGGGGATCGAACTCACAACCAGTCGAGTTTACAGTCGCACACTTGTGCCCCTGAGCCACGACTATCCTATATCCAATGATATTTTCATACATTTAAAATATATTGGAATGCTAAAAAGCTATATTATATTTGTATATGTCACGTGACGAATCAATGTATTTTCCGGGTTTATACGTACTCTAAAGACAGTATCTTGAGCAATAAGTTAAATTTAGAACAATTGCTCATTGGAATTTGATTTATTATTATGCAATTATTTGTCATCCCAAATATGGCTGGCAAAACTAAAAATAAATGTATCAATCTAACATATTCGTAAAATTAGAGAAAGTAGATACCTTCGTCTCAAAGGTCAGAATAAAATCTTTTATAAGAGCATATATATATATATATCTATACTCTGAAACCTAAACTAGGTTAAATTATTAATTCTGTTACATTATGGCTTAAAAATAATAATTAAAAAAAAACTTACTATTTCGCAGAATCAGTCAACTGGTACTCTCGCCTGCGATCATAGCACTCCTGTATCCCCGAGTCGTTCCACAGACCCTTTATGGCTTCGACGTACGGACTCTCAAACGTTGTAACGCTCTCGTAGTCGATTGCTGATATCAACTCCGCCTGTTCCTGTAAAATTATCATATTTTTGCTTATAATTTTTGTTACCTTTACTTTCAGTATAGCAGAGTTTCCCACGCACCGCTCAATTGTCATATTGGATAATGAGTGGCGTAATTCAACGCCGTGCTCTTGTCTAGAGCAAGAAAAATAAAATAATTTATTTTTCCGAGTGGGAGTTGAACCCACAAGCATAGTGTATACGGTCAGATACTACTCCTCTGCGCCAAAACAGTTCTTTATATTGTTACTATATATTTAAATAGAATGTCATCAAAGTAAGTTAATATTCGATATGCAAAGATAGAAGTCGGACAGACTGACGTTGCAAATTCATAATAAAAGTTTATTTTCATTGTAATATTCGCATTGACCAAATAAATGTGTAATGTCAAATGGATTTCAATCACAAAATAAATTTAATACAAATTATAATTTAGAGCTAACTGATGCTACGAAACTACAATACTTTTTTAAAATCTCTTAATAAAAAAATATTCATAACTATAAGTATATTTTTTAATTATATCACTTCTTTAAGTATATTTTTTAATATGTTGACTTTTAAATTTTAACATTAATAATGTGCTGTATTGTTAATTAAGCTATATAAATTTAGATGCTAGGAAAATCCAAAATTCACAATCGTAAATACTACGAAGAAACTAACAGGAAATTGAAACTATTGCTTAGTTGTATATATATAAAGAAGAAGGAAAAAAGAGGGAGAAAAGAGCATAGCATAAAGAAAATATTAATAAATATCATTGCACTCTAACGACGGTCATAGGTACGGTCCCCACTCGGGGATAGGATGACAATTCGCAATGTCCCGAATTCTTTTTGTTTATGGAAAAGATGAGGTAAACTCGCGTACTGATGACATGAAAAACACCTCCACGCCTTTTCCCAAATATAGCAAGGAAGTTAAGGCAAGCGAGCGTACGGGTCAGCTGATAGTGATAACTGCCGCCCCTAACGCCAGAGGAGTTACAGGTACCTTCCTACCTTAGGTGGAAATAGACGAGAGAAGTGTGTTGGCTTTTTTATACTAGAAAAATCAAAAAGTTATATTTACCGCATTGGACGGATTCCCGTATTGTATTTTGAGTAGATCCATAGCACGGATCATACTTTGCATCGCCATGAAGATGTTCTGGTACACCAGTTTTATGAAGCCGCGTTTGTCCTCGTCGCTGTAACCCGACCCGTGAATGATTCTCATCTGCTTGATGAAGGTTGATTTGCCGGACTCACCAGTGCCTTTGGATAAAATAAACATTATATTTTAAAACACTAGCAGGACTCAAACACGCACTTCTCGAAAACGGTCCAAGAGCTGACCACTGTGCTATACATTCTAATCAAACACAAGACCAAGATTTACAGTCCTTAATGGGGAAAAACACTTTAAAATAAAATAGGAGTATACATAGGCGTAGCAGCATAACGTCTGACTTTAAGCGCTACGATACTGGATTTGATTCTCGGATGAGAGAGTGAATTATTTAATTTCCCCGCTTTGGTAGCAAGACAAAGCGCGGAGTTTAGTTCCGCTACTCAACAAATTATGATTACATATTAATCAGCTTCACGCTGTATCCCGCACACATTAGGGTAGGCAGAGGAAACCTTTTGTTAAGACACTCCGTTTCCCACCGTGTCCGCTGAATTCTGGAGGCATTGCGTGTGACACCAGAGGGAAGAAATATAAATTTAAATAAATATATCATTTCCTGGAATGGAACCAATCCCCACTTTCTGCGTTGAGTGGCGTAACTCAACGCGGCGCTTTTGCACCTCGACATCAAGGCAAAGATATGAAAATATTGAATATTTTATTTTCTTTGAGTGGAAATCGAATGTTTACCGACACACGCTTGTGCCCCTGTGCTACAAATGGCCTCTAAATATTATGTTATGTTTATTTATAATTTCAAAGTGTGATTCATCAATACATACATAAAATTTGATTCAGATAGCATTTGTGTCACTTGCAATAAGCAAATAATAGTAACTCTACTACAAAACAAGTAACTTTAAATAAATTCTTGTTTATCAGTTAATTAGAACAAAATTAATTTTACTTTAACACCTTAAAAAATATATTTTTAAAATATTAATTATTACAATATAATTCATGAAATTTTATTATATAATAGTTGTGTAGTAATAAGAAAGGGATATGACTTCTTTCTGTATATAAAAATAGATATTATAAATCATACAGATATATACATAAGTGCTATCATAGCAGTATTTAAATACATTATTTTATTTAAGTGATCATTAACTTTATTTCATAGTTTATTTATTGTTTTCAATGATGAATTTAGCAGTAAGCAAATTTTATCGCAATACTGGAAATGTACCCAAAATGATTTTTTTTTATTAAAATAAAATATTTTTTAGCTTCACATTGTATCTTACATATGGAGAGATATGCAGACGGAACCTAGTTTTCTGTTTCCCATGCACCACCTAATTTTAAAGACTATGTATGTTGAGTCCTTGAAATCAATACTTTTTTTTTGTTATCAGATAGAGGAAATGTAAATAATTAATTGTCCCAAGTAAGAATTGAACCCACATTCCTTACATATAAAGTCTGTGACTGTGTTGCGGTGCCATGGCAACTTATTTTGTTATAAATTACATTGTAAGATAATTGACAATGTAATTACTATTAAATGTTTATTTATAGTATTTTACACAATTATCATATTGAAACATGTTTTTTTAATGTCATATTTTATTTAATTAGACATTAGTATGTAAGTAGTATTACAATACTAAACCTTTTATTACTATTTAATGTAAATAGCTCTTAAAGTTAACCAATCATTAAGTTAATGTCATAAAATTATATTCAACAATGTCTTGTATTTTCTACATATTTTAGATTTTAGATTTGTTGTAAAAAAAGAATTTTTACCTAACAAAGGTGATCAAATATATAAAAAATTTGTAAGTGTTTTTTAAGAGTAATATATAATTTTGTATGCATGAACTCTACTAAATGGAAACCAATTTTGAACATTCTTTTATTAAAATTAAGTCATTATTAATGGGAAACAGACCTTAGCTTAGCATCTGAATGAAATTTTGTGACCTGTGTAAGTGGTTAAAGTTGCGAAAAAAAATTTTTTCATCACACTGTATGCTGTATATAGCAGGGTAGTCTGCCTATAATATAAAAGCCACTGAGCTACTGAGCAGTTTTTCAATTTTTTACTTTGTATATATGAAAATAGAAGAAAATTATGTCGAGATATTTAAAGATAATAATTATAATTAACGAGATTAGGATACTAACTTTATTAATAGTATGTACTATATATTATTTTGTCAACAGGTGTTAGCCATATATATATATACACAGTATTATTAAAAAACAATATTTGGAAATATGTGACAAATTGTTCACAATTATTGTGTCAATGGCAAAACATTTGACTGTAAACATGACAGTTATATGTTTTTATCCCACTCGTGGAATGAAGTATTTAAATTTCCTTGCTTTTGCAAGACAAAGCGCTGTGTTGAGTTCCACCACATTCAATGTGCCATGTATTTATTTTGGGAGGTAAACAGAGCAGAGAGTCTTGACACTAAATTCTATTCATCTACCTTGCCATATGCTGGATAGTGTAATAATGTAAAATAGTTATAGATAATTGATATTAACTTTTTTTAAATTTATAGAGTTATATCATTTCCTAATTGGATAATTAAATTTAGCCTAAAATGATTTATCATGTTAAATTTTTGTTAACATTACATTAATATGAAAAGTAGGTTAGCCAATCTTAAAACTTTTACTAATTTATTTCTTTAATTTCTCTGTTATCTCTATTAACATCTCATTTAAATGGGACAATAATGTCACTGATATGCAAAATTAATGAACATACAATATATAAAACTCTTGTGTATATTGAGTAAGCCATTTTTTATGATATTTCCTGTATCAAATTTATCTGTATAATTATTTTAAGGTTATGAATCTTATTTGTGTTATAACACAAAATTTTATCTCATTAATTTTGTAAAATGTAATGCAATCTTAACATGGAATAATAATTTCATGATAATGGATTAATGAATCACTGAAATATTATTACGAAATCTAAGTTCGATTGTTATAATTTAATAATCGCAGATAAAATTTAAAAAGTAATATTTACCAAGCAAGAGCAATTTAAGCTCTCTTCTGGCATCGCGTTTATCCTTTCGGAGTTGCCGCTCTATTTCTTGATTGATTCTTTTTTGTTCTTTTGCTTCTTCTGACATACAGCACTCCATGTTTCTTCAGGGCGGAGGGCCTCAGACTGTCCTCGCGCGCGGATCCCTATCCTTTCGGCAGGCCTATCAACCGAGGCACACCACTCCTAGAAATGATATTTCGTTACACTCACTCCATCACAAATATTGTCCGCCACAACGATCACCGGCACGTGAACAATCATCCGATCTAAAATTTAATAAATCCTAAAACCGACAATCCGGTCACTGGGTGTGGTGACTTATGATCAGTCATATACATATACGCTTCTGTCAACTGCCGACATAAACACTTCGAAATCCGTTTATATACGAGCGTCGAACCTTGTGAAGCGTTCGTATAATCCCATTAATGTAACTAGATTCAAGAAACCTCTGGCTACTTCCCGCACGTGTGTAATAATATAATTAATACTGTGAGCAAACAGCGGATTGATGATACCTAGGCGATCTACTGATAACTAGAACGGCCTATGTCTAGGTTACGATACGATTTACCTTGGCTCACTGTTTCATTTGAGACACTTTTTAAAGGTATTTATTTTCGCGTTACGTACCCGAGTATATATCCATAGGGCAAGATCAAGTCTTTCACTTCAAATTATTGCACTAACCACGACTATTCACTCGAGTCATACAACGTCCGCCTCTCTCAATATGGCGCTGGGAGATTTTAGGCGAAGTATCTACTGCGCGTGCGTCGTGCCAGTATTAGCAAATAAAAAATAGTGAACCGTAATTCGATCAAGCTGTAGAAAAGTTAGGAAAAGATTTTTTTATTGTTTCGGGTGTGATTCTCTAATCGAATATATAAATAGGATTTTTAATTTTCATGCTCATCAAATTCTATGACATTCATCTGTCAATGCGCCCAATTGTCATTCAATCTCGATGAACTTAACTTTTAGTTTTACTCGATTTCATTCATAAATCATGGGACCATGTAATTGATTGGTCGATTAGGTGTTTTATAGTGGCTTAGGCTGTTATATTATATACATATGTAGTAATATTGAGAAAACAACATAATTAGTTCTCAGTATATTATTAACTTATTTATTTTATTAACAATATTTCAAATAGAAACTAAAATTATAATATTTTACTTGTAAGAGTTACATAGATTATATATTATACAGACATGTTTTATCTGTGGGCGTTCAGTATTGCCAGTATCATTTAGATTAAAATTTCCCATTTTGAAACCGCGATAAAAATATGTACAGTTAAAATATTTCTGAATTGGATGATGATGTAATAAGTGCTTTATAAAAATTATATAGTACATTACAATAGCACTAGACGAGAATAAGTTAAATTAAATTATTTACGGATCGTAATTTTTGAACTCGTGGAGAATTAATTAAATTAATAGTTTTATTGTTTTTACTTTCTTTATAAATAATTAAATTTAAAGTTATACTTACAACTTTAATGATTATCGTATGGTACGTTCAAACAATGCCATATCATTTCTACATGAATCGAATTTTATATTTTGTAATACAAAAAGTGTTAATATAAATATCATATTTTTAAAAAATTATTTTTATTTGTATTCTAATTCCTGATATGTTAATTTTACATTCATCTAAAAAATACCTTTAATGGCTTATTTTACTTACCTTTTGCTGCTATTTAAATGCACACAAACACCAGTTCTAATGATTTAATATTTTTATACATTTAATATGTATATGATAAATTCGATTTTTGAATTAAATATTATTATAGTAAAAATAATTTTTAATAATACCCACCAAGGGTTAAAATATTTTGCCTTAAGATTTTGCTAGGCGTTTTAAACAAATTTAATTTATTTTCGACTATTAATTATAAGTATGAGATACATTATAGACGTCTGATCTATATTACCATTCTTGATGCTTCTGACTGGGAAACCTTGTGATCTAAATGCTGTTATATATGTAACATAGTACGTCAGAGGATTTAAGTAATAGAGTATCTATTTCGCAGAAGCTATACAAGTGTAACCAAGGTAGTCACTGCTAACTCTCATGTGTCGCATGTTTGCCCTAGACCAAGATTAACCTTGCGCTATGGGATTGGTGAGAGTCACACCAGATGTTACCGGTTACAAGTAGTTACTTCTTGACATATATAATGCTCAATTTATTAATGAAAGAAAAAAAAATCTGTCACATTTCTTTGCTCCAATTAAGTAAATCGTTATATAAATGAGTATTTTGGGCAAAGAATGTATTATTGTATTAAGACATCATCTACAAATAATGTAATTAATAGTTGCTGCCACGGGCTAAGGGCAGCGGGTGGTCCATGATCTCTTGAGAACAATCTTGTCCACCGTAGAAATTTTAGCAATAAAAAAATGTCCTGTAAAATAAAAAAAACCTTTACACCAATATAACTGTTCAAAGCTAAAGTCCAGGCCGCTCCTACAGATAACATCTCTAGATACCCTCCTAGCTGCAGCCTTTATCGTGTTCTACTTGATACTTGAGAAATATCGAAAAAAGGTGATATCTCTTCTCTATCTCCTATGAGTCTAGTATCGTATGTTTAGTCAAAAGAGAGAAAGACGCCTTACGACGTCCAAAATGACTGGTGAAAGTGTCGGTAGTCGTAAGCATGAAAGCGGCGATAACCTATCAGTGGTTCACACGTAATCGATCGAAATTTAAATTTTTACTTCATATTACCATATAATAGAGGAGTATCTACGAAAAAGCTTAATATTCACATAAAAATTGTAATATCTATATGAGAACAGGTATGTCAATAAAATATGTATTTTACAATGGTTTATTGGTTATATCAAAAATATATTTCGTTTACATTGTTTTTGGTTAGACCATAAGTAAAAATCACAGTAATTTATCTTGTTAAATTTTCAATATAAAAATATCATACAATTTTTTTACAAAAATATACTTATATTAATTAGTCTTATAATAATACCAACATGTTTCCATGAACTAGGCTGTTTTAACACTGTTTAACAATTCCTTATTAGGTGGCGTCCATCCTCCGAACGCTTTTTCAAATTCCTTGGCGACGGCTAAGCTTAAGTGGTCATTGCCTTTGTTAGATACTATCTGTATACCCACAGGTAGACCTTTATCAGTTAGTCCTAAAGGACATGCTGTAGCTGGTAAACCCAAAGCGTTAAATATAGTTAAGTATCCAAAATTTAAAAACCTATAAAATATTCTGTAATGCAAATGTGCTGGGTACGGGAATGTTGGAAACAATAATACTGCATCATCTGATAACGACTCCTGTGAAACGAAAAAAAATGTTTTTATCAATGGATATTATAAAATATTGAACGTACGTACTGAGATATCTATTTTTTTTTTAAGAGAAGCTTAATTTAAATAAGATCAACACATATCGGATAATTTTAATTTAAAAAAGGACTGTAAAGATGGATTACAAATTTAAAATCAGTATCAGTTCTTATAATATGAAAGCTTAAAATGTTTTCCCACTAATGACCGGGTTAGGCAAAGTGCATAGAGCGTGAATCTTATATACTCACACGAATATCAGTCTTTATTCCCTCAAATACAGTAAGTAATTTGTTATAATAATTCTTTGGTAAAGCATCGAAAAATTTCTTCGCAGGTCCATACGCAACTGCAGTGAATGAATGGTGTGATAATCCCATCATTTTTTTAACGACTTCCGGCCAAACTGAAATCCACCGTTCCCGATTTTTGGGGTCCGTGTAAATGTTCCGTACGTGTTCGATGTTAAAGAGTACTCGAACACTTATTTCCCACATGTGCTCTATATTCGCTATTTTTAGCTGAAATATGTATATTAGTCGTTTGTTAATAAGAACTTTAGAAACTATGGAAGATATTTAATTAAACCATCTCAATATATTGAATACAATTTAAATAGATTAAAATGTTTATTAAAAAAAGTTTCTACTTTTGTTTATTTTCATTTTGTATTTTCATTTCCACGAGTGGAAATAGAACCCACAACCTGGCGAGTCGCATGCTTGTGCCCCTGCGCTACGTATGGCCTTAAAAATACTAAAACAAATTATTGAAAAAAATACTTACTTCTCGCACTTCTACGTTATATGTTGATTTAATATAATGTTTAGCTTTTTCCAAAGCTTTTTTTACATCTGGCCCAATTTTATCGGTAACATTGCTGCCATCACCGTCCATATAATAAAATTTCAGACGAGTTAGATCCACCTTAAAGATATTATAGAAAATTATATCTATATATAAAGGGACTTGTCCTCACTGACTGAGGTAAGACGCACGCACAGCCGTAACCGCTGTGCGTAGAAACGTGAAATTTGGACAGATGTTTACTTTCGTAATCTGGACATCCATTAAGAAGGGATTTTGTAAAATTTTAACCTTAAAGGGGTGAAATAGGGGTGGAAAGTTTGTATGGAAAAAAATTTAAAACGGCGCCGATTTTTATAAAATTTGAAATTTAGATTTTTGAAAGTATTTAATTGAATACGTTTCATCGTTTTCTAGAATTCTCCTCCTAAGGGTGCAAATAAGGGGTTGAAAGTTTGTATGGAAAAATCTTTAAATCGCCACCGATTTTTATAAAATTAGGAATTTAGACTCTTAAAAATATTTAATTGAATATGTGTTTCATGGTTTTCTGGAATTCACCCCTAAATAAGCAAGAGAAGCTGCGCGCGTCCGCTAGTAATTAAATAATTAAAATAAATATTTGTATTAAAAAACAAATAAAAATATCCCTTTAATACAGCAATAACTGTATATAGGGCTCAGGATAGTTACAATGCTATTTTTTATCTCAGGAAGGAAACTCATAAGTGTTAAGACACTCTGTAGTCTGTTACAATTATGATTCTCGTTTCCCACTTCCCGGAATTATTATAAGAGCGAAGAGATGAAAATATTTTGTATTTAATTTTCTCAAGTGGGAATCGAACCCAAAGCTTGTTGAGTTCATAGTTTCACGCCTGTACCCCTGCACTACAACTGGCTTATAATTTTAATAGTTATGTGTAAATCTTACCGGTTTACCAAGAGGCACATCAGGTCCAGACGGTTGTCTCAATACATTTAAGAGCAACGGCAAATCTTCAGCATATCTAGTGATAGGACCAAGTGCAAAAAACTCTTCAAATTCAGGATCCAAGCAATCCGGTACATGTCCTGAAATTAAATATTACTATTATTTCTTAAACGGTTTAAGTTTTCTATTTTATATATTTTTAATATTACCCAAAATGTTATAATCTATATATATAAAAGGACTTGTCCTCACTGACTGAGGTAAGACGCACGCACAGCCGTAACCGCTGATGGTAGAAACGTTAAATTTGAACAAAAGTTTACTTTCGTAATCTGGACATCCACTAAGAAGGGATTTTGAAAAATTTTAACCCTAAAGGGGTGAAATAGGGGTTCAAAGTTTGTATGGAAAAAATTTTAAATCGGCACCGATTTTTATAAAATTTGAAATTTAGATTTTTAAAAGTATTTAATTGAACACGTGTTTCATAGTTTTCTAAAATTCGCCCGCTAAGGGTGCAAATAAGGGGTTGCAAGTTTGTATAGGTTTTTTTTAAATGGTCACCAATTTTCATAAAATTTGAAATTCAGACTCTTAAACGTACATAATTAAACACATGTTTCATGGTTTTCTAGAATTCTCCCCCTAAGGGTGCAAATAAGGGGTTGAAAGTTTGTATGGGAAAATTCTTAAATCGCCACCGATTATTATAAAATTTGATATTTAGACTCTTAAAAATATTTAATTGAACAAATGTTTCATGGTTTTCTAGAAATCACTCCCTAAGGGTGCAAATAAGGGGTTGAAAGTTTGTATGGAAAAATCTTTAAATCGCCACCGATTTTTATAAAATTTGAAATTTAGATTCTTAAAAATATTTCATTGAACACATGTTTCATGGGTTATTAGAATTCACCCTTAAATACGCAAGCGAAGCTGCGCGCGTCCGCTAGTTATTTATATATATTTAAAAAAACTGCAAAAACGTAATGCCTAGTACATAAAAAAATATCCTCACATAATTATCTTATTCATATTTTTACTTTATAATTACCCGCATCCACAAGGAAAATAATTATTTGCTTTTTGAAATACCCAATTTAATCAGAACTTTCAAGGCGGTCGCGTAGTGTGCGACTGTAAACTGATTTCTAAGCGCGACGTAGAGTTTGGCCATTCAACACGCAATACATTGAGAATTCGGCGGAAAGTGGGGAACAGGAGTATCTTAGTGGGAACAGAGTCTTAACACTATGTTCCTAGGTTCCCTCTGCTTGTGCAGGATACAGTGAGAAGGTAAAAATTGAGCAAATACGTAGCAGCAGGTACCCTATAGACGGCGTTACGAACTTAATTCGTTACGTTGTTTAATTGTAATTGATTTTTTAGCATTGCTAGCTTCATCTACTTTGGTAATAATCATATTAATATATAAACATATAGGCACCTTCAATAGACAGCAATTTAGGCGAAGGTTTGTGTCCAAATATTCCATTAAACATGGGTGGTAGACGCAACGATCCAGCGATATCCGAACCCAAGCCTATTATAGATGCTGCTGAAGCTATTAATGCAGACTAAAATGTACAATATATATTAGTGATTTTAAAACTAAATTACGTGAACATAGCAATTTAAAATTTTACACATTTTCAGAATTAACAATTTGAAGTTCTATATACTTCTTTTGCAATATTAAACAGAAACAAATAAATCTTACCTCTCCTCCTGAAGAACCACCGGTGGTTCGCTTCTGATCGTAAGGGTTCATTGTTAACCCACTAACATTGTTATATGTTTCCCAATTCATGCACAATTGCGGTGTATTAGTCACTGCTATAGGAATTGCTCCAGCTGCTCTCGCCCTACGAACGATATCAGCGTCCTTCTTAGCCGGGTTTCTGTATGGGAAAACGGTGCCGCTGTCGTTGCTCATACCTGAAAGATTTTACAATTTATAAAATTAAATATAGTAAGTAATTAAAATATATATTTAAAATAATAAAATATTGCATCCAAATTGTTATTGATATTATATATAATATCACAGAGGCACAGATGTGCCAGTGGGTTTCTGTTCCTACTCGGGGGAATTCTCTACCTACCGTTTGTATATTTAGTAGAGCCATAGATTTCTAGATTCTCTCTGTACTGATTTGTAAAGATATGTCATAGCATTTATTAAAAGCATTCGTGAACTTTGACTTCAAAAGATTATTCTGTTTTCCTGTTTCTATCTCCGTCATCACTCACCTTCCCTATTAAAACCTTATATCCTTATATATGTTATTAGTAATAATGAGTCCATTACCTTCAACTGCAATACTCTCCTTTACGGTCATCGGGATGCCAAGTAAGGGATATTCCTTAGCCAAGTCCTCAGGAGATCTCTCATTGGATGCTATCATTTTGTCTATACATTTCGCTTCCTTTATCGCCAAATCGTATCTAGGTTCAACAATGGCGTTTAAATACGGATTGACCTCTTTACATCTATCAATATAAGATTTAACTACTTCCTCTGATGTTATCTGAAAAAAAGGATGTTAAGCAGCTATTATAATTTAACTTAACACAATTTCTTTATTTTGTAGAGTAGGGAGGGAGCTTTCTCCCTAGTTTATTTATTTTATTTATTTATTTTACAGAAAACAACAGCATATTTATAACTACTTATAAAAAAAACTTATACAACAAATAAAGTTATCCCGTAAATTATCCTATGAAAATAGAAGTTCATTTGGTTGACCAGATCGAATAATTAATTTTATCTCGAGTGGTTTTCGAACCCACACACACCCGTCAAGTATAGTAGTAATGGTAATTTTAACGCCGATTATCGATTAGTGAATCTTAACTACATACTAATTAATATTCGTACTGTATTATGCATGTGACATATTATAACCCTGAATTCATTATCTTATTTGTTGCGTATTTTGACAACTTTGTAAGGTGTTTTAAAGATAAAATAATATTTTACATTACATAAATATAAAAAGCTGTTAAAAAAAATAATAGCTTGTCATATTTATGTATTGTAATGTCATTTTACTGCTCGTTTTTTCTTTCCTTTTTTTAAATAATATTACAGTAAATAAAAAGTAACATAAATATTTTAATAAACTTAATTCAATTTTAACTAAATAATTATAATATATTACAGTTGCACTTTTCATATTTATTATTTAAATATTTTATTTATTTTTAATCTTATACGTTTTAATTGTAAATCATTGATAGATAGTTATTATGCAATAGTTATTTATTTAATACATCGCCAATTAACCAACCTTGGTTATTGTTACGAGTAAATATAGTTTTCCATTACACTCGTAAATGACTTAAGAAATCAGTGGATAATTTTTCTTAGTAAAGTCTTTCTTTCAGCTTCACGCTGAAAGAAAGACTTTACTGCTGCTGCTGAAAAAATAAAATTAAAGCTGAAAAAATTCTGTATCCGCTTATAGTAGGATATTCTTCCAGAATATTCTTTATTACTTTCTACTTTCACAGTCAATGTTAGCAATAATTTATTAGTAGGCATGGCTAGGATCAAGATATTGTTGACAGTTATTCGGCCTTCTTGGTCAATCGACACTCGAATATTTTCATTGCATGGGCGCGGTTCAAAATCTGCTACGTTTTTTTTACAGAATATTATTTTTAATGGTTAATTTGTGAATTGTGACTCGTGGTTTGAACTTATTGAAAAATGTATATTTTATTTAACTTTTCTAAAGTCGGTAATGCATTTTATTCCCTGGATATCTAGAATCCAACATTAAATTAGCTGACAAAGCGGAAGTCGTGTGTCTTATGCAATTAAAATTTACTAAGTAGTTTAGTTACATAAATTGTTCAATAAGGCAGTTCCAGGTGGATAAACGTTACATCAGCTATTATCAAACTTTATTTAATAGTGAAGTGCACACGGAAGATCACGCGTCAATGACTAACGGTACAGTGTTCAAAAAAATATAGCATTACACAACTTTTTTCAGCACTATTAAGATATGGTTATTAATCACTTAACATGTTTATATAACACTAGCGGGCCCGTGCGGCTACGCCCGCTTGAATTATACAAATGTTTATTTAACTGTATTTAAGAAAAACCGACCTAACTAAGTACTTTAAATTGACATAACTTTTTTTATTTATGAACCGATTGTAATAAAATAAATATTTTCGGGAGCTTGCCAAAATCAAATAGTGAAAACCGCATCTAAATCGGTTCAGCCGATTCTGAGATTATCGGAAACAAACGCACAGACAAACAGACGAATACTTTAAACATCATTGTTTCGGGTTCTATTACTTTATTAAAGGTTCCCAATAACATTTCTTTAAATATCATCCAAGTACAGTAATTATAATAATATAATTAGAGAGATTGAGAATAAGAGTTTTACCTGTTTGTTTCTGATCATCATAGCCAGTGTTGTCGCGGACTTGAATAATATAGGGTTGGTCGGAGGCGGACATTTTCTATTTCTTTTGATATTTATTAAATATGTCAATGGGCGAACTACAATCTGTAGTAGTGACACCAAGAACCGCAGGAACCATCTCATGAAGCCGTTCAACATGACTGCCTGGAAATAAGATACGAATTATATTAGAAAATTTATTATTAAAATGTTTATAGGGAAAGTAATTAAGTTTTTTTAGAAGACTTATTAAAGCTTATTAGGCATAGATTTTTTAATTTATCGACTTTTTTGTTTTCGTATAAGTTCAATATTCGTAAACTATTTATGTTTGTCCCTCGATTTCACTGTCGATTTCGAAAATTTAAAAGAGTTTTATATTTGAAAGAATATATTTTTTTCATTAGTTTTTCCATTATCACCAAGTTAAGATTTGATTAAGGAATTCTATGGAAATCGAGGGAAAATCTCAAATTTGAAACATGTGTATAGTACAGTATTTTTTAGTATTTACCCATATTAACTTGTATATTATGTAATGCTTCAAAATTGAATTAATATATAATTAATTCTTGTCAGCCAATAGAAGTCAATAACATTTAGAGATGACTACTAAGTACCGAACAAAAAATACCAAATAATTACCAAAGTATTACATACATACAGATATTACATGATTCAATTAAATTATATATATATTTCCTTTGAGACTGTGCAATTACCAACATATTATTGTGGGAATTTAGGGAATGCTAATTAGTTTGTCATAACATATACAGGTATTGCAGTATCTAAGGAAAATTATGTAGGTGTATGCCTAGAATGTTAAATGCTGTTGCTAATTGTAGAATCTGTAGATTATTATTGATTTCTTTGCAAAAATATATAAAAAAAACTAATAAAACAAATGAGAAAATCCTGTCATTAAATATGTAAACTTGGTTAATTATTTGCTACAGTAATTATGCAGTAAAATTTATGCTTAAGAATTATTGATTAGGTACCTAATTATGTTTATATTTTGAACATTTATAATCTTCTTTAAGCTAATAATATATTATGAGATTACTATAGACAGAAGCATAAGAGGGGACAAACAGTGCAAAATTAAAGATTTAAAATTTTAATTTGTTCATCAATATAAAGATGTGTCTATTTACGTCACGGTTTAGGATTATAAAAATTATACATTTGTTGTTTACATATATTTATTTTTATTTTACTTAATAAATAGAAAGAAAATGTTATCATATAGATAAATATAATTTATTTTTATTTCTATAGGCAGGAAGAAATGATAATATAATTTCATACAATAATTAAAAGTTGCTTAAATTAAAATAATATTATTGTTAATTATATATTATACTTTAGAAGTAAGAATAAAAGAAATATACTAACCTAACTAAATTAACATATACCTAACACAGAATATTTGGCCCACATATATTTGATTAGATTTGCATAGATGTACTCGTATATAAATTACTTAAATACCTTTGTAGTAGATCTCCTAAGCATTGTCGAAGCAAACTTAGAAATATTCTGTTGGATATCCTCCACTAATTTCGACAAGCGCTCCGGTACCACACGTTAGTATTATTCATTAACACTTCCGCCAAAACGAATGTATTATAAACAATTGCACTTATAATAATTAATACGATGCGAGTAACTACATTTAAACTGCCATTAAAACAAGAAAACCAGAAAATTATAATAGAATTCTTCATTGTTTTAAAGTAAGTTTACTATTTATGCGAGTAAAGATAAAATACTACTACCCACACGCTTATTAGATGTTAATGTGACTAAACAACTGTTCATAATTAATCGAATGTAGATAAAAGGTCAACGTACAACTCATTGATAAGATATCATAATATGGTAATTACATTATAATATTAGTTTTTTTAGCTTCACTCTATATCCCGGGAACCTTGGAACCTAGTGTTAAGACACTCCGCTTCCATTTAGACTCTTTTGTTCCCCTATTTTATGTTTTTTAAATTTTTTGTAGTGTTAATGTAATAAAGTGTTATTACAAAACAAATCAAAAGTGATTGATTTATTATTATAAGTAAGTAGTTACAATGAGTGAATTTATAAAATATAAAAAACATATTAAAAAATGTGTTATAAAACGGTTTCTACCTGTTTAATTCTACTTTTGACTTTTTTTTAACATATAAATCAATTCAATTGTTTTAGCTTATTAATATTAATATCTATTAAGAAGTTAAAGTATAAATAATATTAAATTAGAGTTAAAACATAATTGTTACATATAGACATATCTATATAAATATTTTCTATAATTTATAAAATATAAAAAGTTTAGACAAAATGGGTATTGTTTGATTTCTCATTTTCAACTTATTTCAAAAGAGCACAAGAAAGTTATAGTCACATTGCGCCTGACCTACCTGACAGTCTTTTAGTTTTTATAATGTAAAATTGTAAAACGATTACGTCGATTTTTAATCTCTAGAAATATATTATTCTTAATATCTGGGAACATATTTTTAATAAAAAAAATAGGTACTTATACCTATATACTTTTTTCTCAGAATCTTCGATCAGTAGATGAATTTAATGTTGACAGTTACTTAATTATATCGTCCTTTATTTATATACGAATACGTTATTTATATTTTGCATAAACATTTGAGGCGTAAACGCGTCGGTTATAGATTCGATTTCCACTTGAAGAAATTTAAGGTTAGTTGAGGTAATTACCTCGCTTCAGTAATGAGATAAAGCGCGGCCCCTAGTTTCGCCGCTGAACCATCAACGTGAAATGTCTCGAAAATTGAGCGGGAACTCGGGAAGTGGGAATAGCAATGTCTTAACACTAGGTTCCTTCTGCCTACTCTGCTAAATGCAGCACAAAGTAATTTATTTTATAAATATTATTGTAATTTAATATTTAATATATTTTTTTGGACACAATAATAACAATGAAATTATAAGGCTCATTTTTGTTTTTGTGAAATTGAAGACGTGCCGATAAAATAAAAAGATTTAGGAAACGCATTAGATTATTATCACAAATGAATTGGAATATAATTTTAAGATATTTTCTTATCGTCACGTTTTCATCTAAAATAGGTATACACCTACATTCTGTACTGAAAATGCAGACATAACCATAAAGAAATGTAGAATAGTTATAAATTGTAAGGAAGTATTAAACACCAGTAACCTGCGGCTTCAGTCCCGTGGTGAAACGGAAACATAAAAAATCCAAAATATTACCTCAACTCAACCTCATCATCATCATCATCATCATCATCGACAACCATCGATTGTCCACTGCTGGACATAGGCCTTCCCCAATTCCCGCCACCACACTCGATCCACAGCTCTTCGGATCCACCCAACCTTCTTATCTTAAATTTATTTTGAGTTTTGAACTAAATACTGCTTCACGGTTGTAAACGCTAATATGATATTATCACGACAACGTTTCTAAATCTTGGAGTAGGTATCTGACAAGGTTGTCTTAGTACTTACTCAGGCTAAGGTTTATTTCGTAGTTTAAAATGTGGAAATCGGGTAAGCCACATTGGTTGGTCAAATAGTGTTGCGCCATTGCTTGCGTTTATATTACACGTGTGCATTGGTAGTTAGTTGGTAAATTTTCTCGTTTCCCGTCACTATTTATAAATAGGATTTCAATTATTTGCGCAAAAGTATTAGTTACAGCGTAGTGATGTATCAATATCGGTTTCTACAATAATCTGTATTTTCAAATATGTCCATCTATGAGAGTAGACACGTCTATTAATAGAAATATAATGGTTAAATTTTTAATAAATCGTTAAATAAAATATAAAAATATAAAAAATCAGCTTCACGCAGCAGGGTAGGTAGAGGGAACTTAGTGTTAAGATACCCCGTTTCCTATTTTCCGCCGAATTCTGAAGGCATTGCGTGTTTGTGGCGGAACTCATGCAACAGCTTTACCTCGATGCCAGAGCGAAGAAATAAAAATATTTCATTTCTTCAAGTGGGGATCGAACCCACAACTAGTCGCGTTTACAGTCACTTTTTGTACACCTGCGCCACTAATGGCATCATAAATAGATAATATCTAATTTATTTTTATTGACTACAACGTACTAAGGAACTGATATTTATAAAACATTAAATTTTAAAACATTTTTCTGTGTTTTTAATTCATTTATATATAACTATGTATGTATGAATAAGTATAAAATACATATATCTCATTTAATGGCATTATGTTTACGACCGTCTCTCAACACAGGTAATGACAGCTTTGCTCCTTGACCACACTAACTGCACGAAGGTAGGTACTACTAACCTTAGCCGTTATAAAACAAGAAATAAGTACATTAAATAATCTTAATAAAACTTTTTTTTTCAATACTGAAAATGTAAATATATTTTAAATCGGATGCATCATATCGTTTACGCAGCTATTCGAGTCAATAAATAAAATAAATATAAAAAACTGAATTATAAAAAACAGTAGGTTTGTAAATATAGAATATAAAGCAATAGGTTTTATGTTTATTTTTATTAAAATAAAAAAAAATCAGCTTCAGGCAGTATCCCACACGCAGCAGGGTAGGCAGAGGGAACCTAGTGTTAGGACACTCCGTTCCCCACTTTCCTGCGAGTTGTGGAGGCATTGTGTGTTGAGTGGCGGAACCCAACGCCGCTGTTTGCCTCGACACCAGAGCGAAGAAATGATAATATAAATGTAAATAAATATTTTATTTCTTCAAGTGGGGATCGAACCAACAACCGTTCCGTTACAGTCACACCCTAGTACCGGCACAATTATATTTATTTATATTTTATTTTAATTATTTTTTTTATTATATTAAAGTAGATGCAATTATTAATAATAATCAGTAAAACCAATTGAATTGTGATTGTATCGATGGATGGATGTAGACCAGGCGAAGCGCAACCGTTACGCACGTTGCATGCCTTACTTACGATAACCGCTAGCTATCCTCTTTAAGGCCTACCTTACCTATACAATATGAATACTCTCGTTTTGCGTAGGATAAATATTATATTTATTTTCCTTTTTTTGTTTGGAGCTTCAAGCTGTATCCTGTATATAGCAGGGTAGGTCAGGGAACCTGGAAACCTTGTCTTGAGTAGTCCTGTTATACACTTTTCGTCGAATTCTGGAAGCATTGCCTGTTCAGAGACAGAACTCGACGTCACTCTATCTCTATGTTTTATTTCATCGAATGGGAATCGAACTTATAACCTGTTGCGTTTATAGTCCCATACTTGTGCCACGACTGGGCTCAACATAAATACAATATATATTTAAATAAGAAAAATCAAAGCACTACTCGGGAGTAGGTAGGTAAATAAGTAGGTAGATAAAGTTAGTGACACTGCGACTGTGGTAAGAAAGGAGAGTTTTTAGAGTTTTAGAAAGGAGAGTTAATCTATATATATAAAATCGAAAGGTCACTCACTCATCACGAAATCTCAGAAACTACAAGTGCTAGGAATCTCAAATTTTGCGTAGGAGTTACTTATAGGACGTAGGTGCTCGCTAAGACGGGAATTTGCAATATTCGATTTCTAAGGGGTTATTTTTGGGGTCGAAAGTTTGTATGAAACATACTCCGTTACTATAAATGCTAGGAGTCTCAAATTTTGCATAGACGTCACTAGGACGTAGTCATGGAGACAGAAATTAATAATAACATAGTTCACGCGGGTGAAACCGCGAGCAGGCCGCTAGTATATTATATATGCCACTAATATATCATATTAATTATATGTAAAAAAGAGAAATCAACTACATGCTTTTTGGCAAGGTGGAGGAAATGTACTCGTAGTGTTAAAACATTATCTATCCATCTTTCAAGACATTCCGTGACATTACGATTGAGTGGCGGAACTCAACGCCGTCCTAATAAAGTATTGAGTTACAAGTTTATCTCCTAAGCTTTTCACTTTAAATTTAAAAAATATTTACTCATTGAGTTATTTCGTAATAAAATGAAAGTGCCTTTTTGCGATTTATCGTATCTACTGTTGTGCTGCTATTGATAGTTTGTGCACGTTCATTAAACTCAAACGGAACTTACCATTACCCACATGTAATATATGTGTAACATATACATAATTATATATTATATACATATAGGGCCATGATTTTTCTTTAGAATTTACATATTTTTCACGCAGCTTCACGCTCTATCCCGCACATGGAACAGTAGGCCTAGGGAAAATGCGAGCATACTGTATAGCGGTGGTGAATTTCCACGCCGCGATTTGCTTCATTACAAGAGCGAGAAAATGGTACTATTAAATATTTAATTCCCCAAGTAGGAATAGAACTAACAACCGTCGTGTTTACAGACGCACGCTTGTATGCCTACGCCTTATGTTTTAAATGTAGACTTTACATAAACAAAAATAAAATTGTAAATTGACATTTCCATTCCTTTTTTTATTTATCGATACTTTAATATTTTGTTTTTTTTTTCTGGCAAGTTTAGTTATAAAGTATTTTTTTTACGTACCTACCGGACGTGGACGCTATTTATAATATAATTATACGCGATATACGGGTTAAAAATAAATATTTGATAAACGTTTAAAAATAAATTTCATAAGGAGGGAAGTTGATACACTCTGTATTTTACTTTTCCTCTTGATAGTGGGTGCTAGATAGATAAATTTAAAATTTGTTTATGTTATTAGCATCTCTTTTTATTTTTAAGTGTGGAAAAACACTTTCAATTGATTTTTATCAGACCGTATATAGATACCTACTATAATTATGTATGTAAAGTGCAACTTAACGTAAGAAAATGGGTTAATTTAATTTAATTGCCTATTGATTTTACTGCGAATATAATTTACCTTAGCATTTCTTTTATATGCTAATATATTTTTTGATGGTTTTCAAGTAAGTAAAAACTTATAATGTATTGTTTTATGTTGGAAATACTTAAGCTTAAATTAAATAAAATTTAAGGTAATTATTAATTATTACAAGCTATTTATTAATTTCTAATTAAGTTGTCATAGATTAGTAGTACCATATATTCCTTTCAGAAGTTCTTCTTAATGGTTCAGAGGGCATTTTAAGCATTCTATTCCTGATGTCAACTATGGTTTCGTATAGTCCCACTAGATGGACCATAGAGACCAACTTGCAATAGCTCTTATATATTCTCAGTACGTTCTAGCCAACTAAAGAATTTAAAATTTTAAGCTTTATATGAAAAAGATTAAGATTTAAAAAGTAACCTAGAAAAACAATGAAAGCTGGAACAAAATCTTTTTACTGATATAAAAATAAAATAGAGACATTGGATAAGGATCTTAGAAAAATCTCATAATTTGTGCAATTAACGTCTCTTTATAATCATGTTTATATCAGTAATTGTCGCTATAAACGAGTTTCTTAGAACTGATTTTTAATTGTTAAAACATATTCTGTTTACATACTATTTCTTACTTTCTTAACTTTCAAAATCATTGTGATATAAATCTCTGTAGGATTTTTGCTTAACATTCCTTCGTCTGTTGAACTGTGTCGAGGAAAGTAACAGCTTTCTATTTCTTTTAACCTGACTGGCTCACATTAGACCAGTACTCGCAAGTTTAACAACTTTCATTGTCAATGTTTTATTATTATTGTTTACCTACAGTATTTTATTTATTTATGAGTCAAGCGCATATTGAGTTCCGGCGTTGAGTTACGCCACTCAACATTCTGCAGAAAAATTCTGCAAAAAGTGGGGAACTTAGGGGTAGAATGTTTTAACATAATATAACGTGAAGTTGACAAAAAACGTGTTTTATATATTTTTAAATCGTAAAGATTTGTAAATTTCGAAAATGAGATAAGATAAGAACGTAAATTTTTTTATGACTGAAAAAACAATAATGTTTGTAAACACAACTGTAGGTACATTAGAAATGAGAAATATAGTCATTGGCTCTAATATTAGCAATTTAATTAAATTACAACTACATAAAAAAATAATAATTCACTATATTATTTATTTTTACTTACGGTTCAAAATAAACTGGAGACAACGATATGCTGGAATTCACGATATATATTAGAAGTGCACATACGACTACGAATGGGATAGAGGTGGCGTGCGCACCACGCCGGCGCGCGTTACTGACTTGCCAGTTCCCGCTGACTTCCACCGTAGCGACGCTGACAGCCCATAGGCTTACCCAATTCCATTATCACTGTAAAGGTTGTTTAGCACTGATGCTTGTTAGCTTGTAATGTGCTATGTAAATGTAGGTATTTTGAGAGTAGTCTTTAGAGCGTGTTGAAATATCTATGGTTCATTGAATTTCTGAATGTGGTAATGTTTGTGTTTTTGGTGTCAAATATTTTTTTGGCGTCGATGCCTATATAATTAGCTTGATTGTAATTCTACGGGTATACTTATTTTCTGGTTTAAAATATATGACGTCAATGTGACAACTAAATATAAAATCTTCACAGCTTGAAAATATCTTTTTGTTCTACCCTCTCTAAGGTGTCAATAGAATAATTAGACTAGAAGAAACAATTATTTATTAACATTAATACAAGATTCTTAAATAGCATGCCGTTATCTATAGCGCTGTTTTAATTAGACGATAAGGTTTACGACCGCGTGACACAATTGTTGTGTGATGAGTTGATTACTAATACCGAGACAGTAATGAAAATATATTTTTAAATTTTCTCTTTTTTGACAACTTCTATAAATCATGAGAAACTTATAAAATAAACTGTTAATTTTTTTATAAAATTTTATTAATTATTAAAAAATCATATTTTATTAAGTATTAAAAGCTCGGCAATGTGTTCCGCCATTTAACAAGCAATGCCTTGAACAATTCATCGAAAAGTGGGGAACGGAGTGACTTAACTGCAGTGTGCGGGATACAGCGTGACAGCTTCACGCATTTGATTTTATTTTGATTTATTAATATACCCATACCGTTTTCGCCCAATTTTCGAGACATTGCGTATTGAGGGGCGAAACTTAAGTCAATATTGCGCTTTGCGTTGTTGTTGCATCACAGAAATCGAACTGGCAACTGTTGCGATTACAATTATACGCAATACCGATGCAAAACTGCTTAAAATAAAAAACTATATATTTTTAACACACAGTTTTTACTATGTTCCTTTATTAAAGATATTTTTATAAAAAAAACAATATTTATTAATTAACGTATAGACGCTGACAGAGGATATAGGTGTGCATTTTAATGTCAAAACAATTTGGCATTTATTTATTTGTATTAAAAATAAGACTTTATAAGATAATGATGCAACTGAACTATATTTATAACTCTTGGGTTATTGTAATAGGTCAGTTATTTATAGCTTCATCATTTGCTAAGTTTATGTTTGTTGGTTATAGCTTTATATAACATGTTACGTATGAAAACGACGAGTCTAGCTAGATTCGAACCAAAGGCATTTTGGATTACAACCGGGATCCCCAAACCATGGGATCGACCGTTCTGTCCAAATTATTAATATACTTAATATTAAAGTTCTGTAGATTTTCATGAACCATGGCCGTTTGTATAAAAAACTAGCGGCCCGCTCGCGGTTTCACCCGCGTGAACTATGTTATTATTAATTTCTGTCTCCTTGACTACGTCCTAGTGACGTCTATGCAAAATTTGACACTCCTAGCATTTGTAGTAACGAAGTTTCATACAAACTTTCGACCCCAAAAACAACCCCTTAGAAGTCGAATATTGCAAATTCCCGTCTTAGCGAGCACCTACGTCCTATAAGTAACTCCTATGCAAAATTTGAAATTCCTAGCACATGTAGTTTCTGAGATTTCGTGATGAGTGAGTGACCTTTCGATTTTATATATATAGATAAACATTTAAAACTTTGAAGGGTTCTCCTGTAAAATTGCCAATTTTGACATCCGTAGCTATTATAAAGATGTTAAAACTAATACAAATATCTTTAATTTTGAAATGATTTCAAAAAGGAGGAGCTCAATGCTTTTTGCACTAATTATATACGGACCGCTGTCCGTCAGTTATAATGTTATTTTATATATCATATTCCTAACAGAATATAACTATTGCAGATTTATATTTGTAGTTAAATTAACATATAATTAATACATGGAACCGCTGTTACGACTGTCGTGGCTTAGTAAATAATAGACGTTAGTTTAGAGAAGACTCTGCGAAAAGACTTTACCATTATAAAACTGTCTCTTGAAAAGTTTTCTAACGATTTGATGAGGATAATTTTCAGTGTTAAAATTTTTGTATTAAAATATTTGTATATTGCATTAAATGTAAATATAAAAATATGACTTATTCCATCACCCCGTGCGAGACCAGGGTGAGTCCTTAGAACACACTACACTGGTTTTTACAAATAATTCAAAACTTTTGTGAAACCTAGAAGTGGCTAAGCAAAATTTAATCATCTGTCTGGATTTTTTGTACATATGATTAAATTATAAAGATATTTTCTGTTAGAGATAAACTCACGCTTAAAATTTAACCTTATTTTAGCTCGAAATTATATTGTACTATTTTTTATAAACCAGTTAAGAATTATTCAGTTAAATATCAGATAAGTCAAATATATAAAACATTAAAAAAAAAAGTAAATTAAAACATTCTGTCGTAATTCTTTGAGCTTTATAAAATTTAGCATTATATGATGCTGGCTAGTTTTTTTAATACTAGTGTTCTCGTTGTTGCATACGAAAATATCTTATACTAGCCTACCTGAGCGGCGTCGCCCGCTTGAACTATACGAATATTTATTAAATATATTTATGAAATAATTTTCAATTTAGGGGGTGAATTCTAAAAAAAAACCGTGAAACAAGTGTTCAATTCAATATTTTTATGAGTCTGAATTTTAAATTTTATAAAAATCGGTGCCGATTTAAAAAAAGAAAATCCATTCAAACTTTCAAACTCTATTTCATCCCTTTAGGCTTAAAATTTTTCAAAATCCCTTCTTAGTCGGTGTGCAGAATACGTTTCTGCGCACAGCGGTCACGGCTGTGCGTGCGTTTTACATCAGTCAGTGTGGACAGGTCCTTTTATATAATTATATAGATTATTGGAGCATAAAGTATTATTATTTATTTGTAAACAACCGAATCCTTTTTGTTTTCAGTAAGTTATTAAATTTTACAAAAGGTATATTGATTAACGCCATCTATTAGCAATAACTAACACGCCGTATTAAATATATTATTCATATATTTTCCGCTTCTCACTACTAGATGACAGTAGCGTCAGTTTTAATTTGTTATTTTTAATCTTTTAATTTTTTTTATATTTTGGTTTTATAATAGTTTAATATTTATTTATATAGGTTATGCAAATTAAAAAAGAATTATTTTAACAATACCGCTACTTCTTGATAGATGGCAGTGTATTACAATTAACATAATAAAGTATGTTTGTAAAATATTTGTAATTTATTACAAATTTTCCGAAAAATTAAAATTTACTGAAAAACAATATATAATTATTAATTATAATTATATATACATCCATTTAGTTAATTTCAATATAGTTTAAAGAAATTATTTGACAAAAATTGCAAAAGAAAAACCCATTCATTTAACAATAATATGGTTAAGATTGTTTCGTTTTTATACTAAATTGAACAGGATAAAATAATGATATAAATATAATTGATATAAAGTTATTAAACTAATATATAATATGTTGTTGATTACAATGACATTAAAATAGAATAAAAATCAGTTAATGACAAAAAGCGAGGTTGCCGTACGCGCTACTGGCGACATGTTACCATAAATCAGAGGGGGGCGCCCACCCACTTCGGGTAAGCATGATCTTTTTCCAAGATCCTACATTTTTATAAGGAGCATCCGCACGCTTTTTGCTACAATGAGGGGAGTACTAACAGATTTTTTTGCTTTTATCTTTCGAGTGAATAATAAAATTAAATGTTCGACAATAATAAAATTCACAATTATAATCTTTTGTAAAAAGAAAAGCACTTTAACTTTAATTATTAAGTCTAGTATGATAATATATATGTTAATAGTAAATAATGTTTTTTACAATTGCTGCTAAAGATATTTTAATGCGTCACAGAAATAAAGCTTGTTGCGTCAGCGCATCTTCTTAGATACATATTTATTTCAGCTTACCTTTTTTCCTTATTAATAACGCAATTGCTATAAGTATGTAAATAGTAATATTCATAGATTCATAACAATGATTTTTAATCTCTACTACTGGATTTAATACTCTATTACTGTTAAATCTATCTACACGCGTGTGACTGTCACCGCGACAGGTTGTAGGTTCGATCTCCACTTGAGGAAATGAAATATTTTAATATATTATTTTTCACTCTAGTGTCCATGCAAAGGGCGAAGTTAAGTGCCGCCACTCGACATGCAATGTCTCCCAATTCGGCAGGAAGTGGGGAACTTTGCCTACCTTGGTTCATGCGAGAAACAGAGTGGAGCTAAAAAAACTGTTACTTATGATCGCTAATTCAAGACATTCTGCACATTTCTCCTGTTCAGGGATCAAACCTGCAACTATCACTTTTACCATTAGAGGCTAACCTATGTAACACTGCGCTACGACGGTATAATAAAGATCTAGAATATTAAAAGATAAATAAATAATGTAAAACTGTATATGTTGGTATATGTCTTCCGTTGGAAATATATTATTCATCTTTATACAATAGTCAATAACAGTTACGCAATTCAATATCTCAAATAGGTATTTAATATTAAATAACAATCCAATCTTCAATATGGCCATACATTTAATAAATAAATGTAATTTTATGTGTGTGCATAAATAGCTAAATTACCTTCACACATCGCATATATCAGGATGGACCAATAGTATATGAACAGATTCAAGCTGTTTAATTTTTGGCACCCTTACCGCTACGTCTTCGTATGTTGTTCTCGAACAACAACATAAAAATAACATAGAAATAACAACATAAAAATATTTCTATTTGACTTATAAATGGTCATAAATGGTCAACTCAGTAAATCTTTTACAAAATCATCAAAAAAAAAACTTTGACTAAAGAGTGTTAGTTATCATTTAACTTTTCTCTCTCATTTAACTCTAAGTTTGTAGGTTTGATTCCCTCTCGAGGAAATGTAATATTTAATATTTTCATTTCTTCGTCCTGGTGACGAGGTAAAGCGCGGGGTTGAGTTCCGCCACTCAACATAAACAAGCAAAAATTCAGCGGAAAATGGGGAGCGGATTGTCTTAATGCTAGTCTTCCTCTGATTTTCCTGAGATTTTCTTAATGCGTGAAGCTAGAAGAAAATTTTTTTTTAGCATTACGCTCTGTCTCTGCATATAAAAGAAGATTACGTTACATAGAGTCATAAAATAGGTTAATTACTAATATTATGTGTTAAGTAAATTGTAATTTCAAAGTAATATACAAGAACGTTGTGAATTTCATTTAATAAAAAATATTAATATAAATTTTGGTTTATAATGTTAAATCAAGTTATAATTTATTATAATCAACAATTTGTATTTCATCTGTTACCGCGTTTTTTCGCGCCAAACTTTTTCAATATATCGTCTGTGAGAGCCACGCTCTGCCACCATTAACCGCCGACACTTCACCGTTGCTATAAACTCACAAATCATGAAACGTGCCATGGCACTGCTTTCTTTTGAAACTCGACTCTATTGCTGTATAACAAAGTCCATTTTTACAATAACCCAGAGTTACGATCAGTCCAGAACAAAATATTTTCCTAACAGATTACTTTGAACCTTAATGTCGCTTTACGGAAAACTTGTTTTCCAGTTAGTCCACCGGGAAATTGTGAAACGAACAAAGAGAGCGAGAAACGAGGCCAACATTCGTTAATAATGTAATGTATATTTATTGGTCTACATTATTCTACCGAAGTCGGCTTACTCTAAATAGGCTTTTATATTAATTATTTTCAAGATTAGCATTGAAAATTACTATATTTTTTTAAATATATTTTTATGTAAAATATGTAATCTGAGAAGTCGGCATTAAATCATTTTTTTTATTTATTTTTAGAGTAAATTTAATGGTTTTTTTTATATATTCCTCTTCTTATAAGGCAGCATATAAAACTAGCAGACAGTGTACGCTATGCTTAACGCCGTAGTAACGTAAAAGAATTTCACGAATATTCCACATTTTTTCTTTGACTATTACTTATTATAATATATTTGTGATATACACGTTTTTTAAGTGGTAAATTCTAAATCGAATTGTTTTTTAAATCAGTTTTTCTGTGCGGCCTAATTTGTATGACATCGGGCGTTCCGCATCTAATCAATACACAGGCTGATGCGGCGGCGGCGGCGGGCAGGCGCGCGCTCGTCCCCTTCGGCCGCGCTCGGCAAACATCGGCGCGAGCGGGGCGCCCTCGGCGACGTTCGGGTATTCTCGCTTCAATCGTAATTCCATTTTCCGCCCGCCTTGGCAAATTGAAATGTCGTAACTCTTGGGGGAATATCGGCTTTCTAGCCAAGAAAAATATTCTGCTAAGGCATTGTAATGACGGCTCTGATATTATGTAATATTTCCAGTTCATCATACTGTTCGGGGAGTCCCCTAAAATGATTGTAATTGTGTATCCACCCGCCACTTGCCCGTTCTGGTTAGGTAGTTTTCCCTGTACTTGTCTCTTCTTCAAATCGCTTAGGGTTTGAATTAAATTGATCTGAAAATAAATCACAACATTAGTTTTTGAGATAAGTTAAAGATAATATTCTTATTATGTAATGTAATGTTGTATACAGTCTTTATTACAAGTAATCAATAAAAACTACGCTTTCTAGAGAGTTGTAAGAATTTTTTGTTTTCAGGCTTACTTTATAGAATGGACAGTGCTTAATGAGAAAACTAATGCATTAATACATCACTAACTGCAAATAAATGTAAGTCATTAATTTTTTTTCTTCATAATTATATCTTTGTTCACATAATATATTTATTGCAAATTAGTGCAATAAATATAATATTCAATTTGGAAATGCCACATAAATTAAGTATATTCTGAAATTCAATAAAAATAAGTAACAATTATAACAGGCTGAAGTATTTTCGGATGTTGTATTAGTTAGAGGCCCAGTAGGTCAGATAAATTGAACCCTCGGCGGTGTTGTGTTCACACGTAAATAACATGTAGAGTTTGGGCGGGGGTGTGGGCGGTCTGTTCCCGAGAAACAAAGAAAATATGCCGTTTAAACGGTCCGTTTTAGCTAAAAGCGACTCTTTGCGCTCGTAATAAAGGTTAAAGTAATTTATAATGGTGAAGAAAAGTTTTGTCAGCCGTGACAGATAGCATCGGAACGTTTGCTAACGGAAAATAAGTTTTTGCCCGAAGTACTGCCTTATGACGTGGGAAAAGGTAAATCGATGTTCTATTATGACTCGTGCGACGGATGGTATAAGAATAGATTTCATGGAACACGCAACGACGAGGTAGCTTTGATTCCACTTTGACAGTTTAATTTTTCTTAAATTGTTTGACCTTGTAATATTTTTTTAATTATTACGTGGAATATAAAAATAGAATATAATATAGTAATTTCATTTACAATTTATTAAGTTTTTTTCTGTAAGAAAAGTATTAGAAAGTGATATAAAGTTTAAAGTTATAGTTTAATTTTTTTCGGTAGAATAGGTTTAAAAATTACAAGATTTTCTCTGTTATGGTTATAGTTAAATTTTACATTTTATTTTAAAAACTGACCAATGAAAAAAAATCATTATTAATTTCCTAATATTAATATTTAGATAGCCGATATAACGAATCCGCAATATGCACTTGCAATGCCACTTATAAATTTTAAGCCCATATTTTATTTGTTTTAGAGCATTATCTATACAAATAATTTTTATTGTAATTTTACATACAACATTTACTATTCGCACGCGAAAGCTTACATTGTATCTGGATAAGGTTATTTTGTAACCTTTCAAGTAGAGACCTCTTTGAAGATATTGCGGCCTTTAGGGGTTAGGGTCGGTGGGATGGGCTGTGGGGGGTGGGTCTGGAGTTTTGAATTAATAATGTTGATATCGGCCCGCCTTGCGATTAATTTGATTATTTGTCTTATGTTTTGGTTATCTACCGCTGTTAACACGTACCGTTACATTACATACCGGTAGTAAAAGCTCATTAAGCTCTCACTAATGGATAATTTAATGTTATTAACGAAATTGTTGTTGAGGACTAATTTAAATGAGTGCAAGGATGTAATGGTCATTTAATATACTGTTTTATAAAGTTGAAAAGCTTGTTTGCTTACAATAATTAAAGTATCTACTGAATAGTGTAACTTGCGTAGAATAGTTCATATATGAAGGAAGCCATATTGCCTTTTTTTCTCAATTTATGATATATCGTCGTGGTACAGGGACAGAAGCGTGTGATTGGAAGCACGACGGTTGTGAATTTGATTTCCATTCAGGGAAACGGTTTAATATTTTAATTTCCTCTCTCCCTGGTAAAAGGACATAGCGTAGTGTTGAGATCTGGCACTCAACGGAAAATTGGGAATGAACTGTCTTAACGAAGTGTTTTACCTTGGGTTCCCAGAATTCCTCCTGCCTAACCTGGTACAAGTGGAATACAGCGTGAAGTTTAAAAACTATATCACAATAATCGTGTGTATGTAATCCGCTGTAAATGGGCTCAGAGTTACACAGAGTAAATTTCAGGAATGTGCGGGCGAATCAGCTGGAAACAGCTATTTGTGTATTTGTATTATAATTTATATTGTTTATTACAAATTTTAAAAATAATATATTATTTTTTTTATTACAGTACAATGGTCTCGCATAGAAAAGGGAGCTAAAGCCTCCTTGCCTGTAGAACCTCACAGGCATATAGGCTATATAAAAAATAACTGAAATCAGTATTATAAATTCTTTCTTAAGATTTTATATTTTAAAGAGAAAAAAAATGGTAAAAAAGATGCCAAAAAACATTAAAATTAAACTTTAATGAAAACCAAAGAACAAAGTTAATTTAAGCTCAAAATTGTAAAAGTGATGGTTCGAAAAGAATTAATGAATGCCCAACGATGGTAGATAATAAACCGGCATCACGATACTTGGGGAATGTTCGGGACGCGCAACCTTTCCTCAAGTTGGCGAGATTGAGTACGTAAGTAAGTATATAGAGTTAGAGGAACTTTAATTAAGACGCCTCGCTGTTTTGTTAACGTGCATTGTTTATGAGGTAGGATACCAGGAGGTTTGGACGGTACCCCTGGAAAGATTGGTAGATTAGTGTCCTTAATTATGTAATTGGGAAGTTAATTTTAATTAAATTTTTTTGCCTAATTAAATTTTATGTTTAAGAAAGAAAAAATATGTTTGTTTTGCCATATGCAATTGTAAAGTAAATTGGTTTTAGGTACGATACCATGGTTTTCATTAATTTTGTGTGATACTTCCGTCATTTTTATTAACATTGATGTATCTCTAAACATTTTTGTCAAATAAATAATATTTTTTTATGTCTGCGAAATCGTAGGAATCCGCTGGGTTCATAGGGCGATCTAGCAATTAGAATTCAAAAGGCTAATGGTTGGATGGATGTATACAAAATACTTACATGACATAATTAGTAACATATTATAGATCTTTCAATCTATTATTACATATATAGAATAATGAACTATAAACAATTAAGTAGTAAAAGGGTTCACGGCAAAGATTTTCACGCATTTTTGACATTTTACAGAAACGATCACGAGTAGGATTTCTTTGTCAATTTCCTTGCTATTGAAAAAATTACTTTGAGTCATGTTAAATATTTAATAATGAATTAAATGAATACATTTCTATATTGTCAATGAGATGTTAAATTATATGTACGAGTTATATTTTTTTATTAACGTCGCTTTTTTTAAAAAAATAAACATAATACCTTTGTTAAAATAATAAATAAAAAGTGAAAGTAATATCTAGCACACTTATAACACTATTTTATTTAAAAAGTACAATGGAACATTATAGCAGAATAATGCGATAATACAAACATTTTTTTTGTAATGCCAAAATGTTCTTAGAGTAAAAAAATGCTTTGACTTTAATTTATTAACACATTTATTAAATTGCTGACACACCATTTACAGCTCCAGCAGTTCCGAGATTCTCTACGCAAGTTTGACTACGGAAAGGAAAGTTTGGTCCGATGAGGCTATAGACAATACGGCTACCTATAGATTGGGGGACGCTACACTAATACAAGCACAAGTACTTATAGCAAAACAGCTTTTATTAGACTCCCACTGGAGCGTCCTGAGTTATTGACGTCACGAACTTTCCTTACGTGATATAATCGGTTATTGTTTATATCATAATTAGATTATATAATATAGTTATAAATTGATGTCGGCTTTAGAAGTGTCGAGGTGCAGAGGGAAAACTGTGAGAATGTAAAACGTGATGGTTGTCCGTTCGATTCTCATTCGGTGTAATGAATTAATATTTATTAGTATTATCACTTCTTCGTAGCAAAGTCCACCACCCAACACACGTGTCTCGAAAATTTGGTGAAAAGTGGGGAACGGAGTGTCTTATCACTAGGTTCCCTCTGCCTCTATATGTGGTATACGTAAAGCTGAAAAAAAAATCAATTTAGTGTTATAAAACATTGTTCACATTCTTAATATTCTACTTAATGAAATAGAGTTCTGAATTTCTGTGTTTTCTTGAAATTTGTTTATTTAAATTTTTAAAGCTTGAGCTGCTCTTTTGCGGTATGATCAGTAAATGAAGTTTCTTTAAGACTTCCACATTTTCTCAGTATACTCGTACACCAAGACTTCTTGCCACGCTGAATAAATTAACTTGAAAAAAGTTTTCATTATAAAAGAGTAGTAAAAATATTTGATCTACTTATTCGAATTCTTCAGGAATCAACGTTATTTTGAAAGTGTTAAGCATCAACCTACCAATTTCACGTAATCTATACTTCTATTATGGAGATGGAGGACTAGGGCGGTCCAAGAGTTTCTTAGCAGTTGCGGCGTGAATAAATTATAATGATAAGACCATGCCTTCGCAATATTGGAGCCGTTGCGATCATTACTCGGCCCGCCCCGCCCGTTCTTCCAGGAAAACTTCCCGGACCCCAGTGTCCTTTTTATTCGAAGGCTTCACGAGAACCCTTGATTTACTTTCATCTACGAGTTCAAAAATTGTAGCTTATAGAATTATTAATGCATGTATAATTAGAGCAACAAATGTAAAATGTAATATAAAGTATCAATAACTGCATACGAGGCCGTCTTGGCGCAGTGGCACAAGGATGTTACTGTAACGCGACTGGTTGCGGGTTCGATCCTCACTCGAGGAAGTGATCATTCTGGGGTCGGGGCAAAGTTCTGCCAGTCAACACGCAATGCCTTCAGAATTCGGCAGAAAGTGGGGAACGGAATGTCTTAACACTTGGTTCCCTCTGCCTACCCAGCTGTGTGCGGGATACAGCGTGAAGTTGATTTAATTTTGATTTTATTTACTTTAAGATCTAAAAAAAAGCGTAGGATTGTCTCCATATTTATGGTAAGTGTTCCCATGTAGCGTAATATTAATAATTGTTGTGACGCAAAGTGACTTTTGTTGGAGCATGAGTGGGAGTATGTAGGAGGTGTGAAAGTTCATCTGTATTTGATATTTATTTTAGACATAACCCTTTAAAAATGTATTTATGGGATTTATAATAATCGAATTCTAGGCAATGAATTATTTTACTTTTCTTGTTCTGAATATTTGTCACTCAAAACGCAATATTTGAAATTCTAATAGAAAGCGGAGAACGGAGAGTACTCTGCTGTTGTGGATAAAGCTTGAACATGGAAAAAATACAAAATATTGATTTGTCAACGCCAATTTAAAACTGTTTGTATATCTGTTCTGACATTTACAAGGACAGCATCGTAATAGATATTTAGTATGAAATTAAGACAACCATTTTCTGCTTTACGAAGTATAATAACAACAATACGTGCCCATGTGAAAATCTTTCATCGTTGTAGATTTTCGAACATATTTTTGTACTTTTGTAGCATCGTAGATGCATCTGTTTATTACATCTCGAATTTTACCAGTATTATAGGATTATTATTTGTTATTAGCTGTGAAACTATAAATAAATATATCACCTTCAGCAGGGTAGGCAGGAGTAACCTAGGGTTAAGGGCACTCCGGAGAGCGGAGTGCCCTTAACCCTAGGTTTACCCTTTTCGCCGAATTCTGGAGGCATTACGTGTTGAGTGGCGTAACTAAACGCCGCGCTTTGCCCCAACACTATAGCAAAGAAATAAAAATATCAATTTAAATAAATAACAAAATAATAAAAAATAAATAATAAAATAATAATGAAACGATATGATGGATCAATTAGCGAATTAACTTTTCCAATCGTACAGTAAAGTTACTATAGTATTTTTCCAATCAATTAATAATCGAATCGGCTGCAACGGATGTTATGAGTGCATGCATCGATAGATTGACAGATGCATAACGCTTACTAGTTTGTGCATGTGTGGGTCACAGGTGACATGTGTGGCGTGTGCACGTGCACATGTACGTGTAGGTGTAGGGAGGACTGCGCATATGTCGATAGGGGGGGTTAGGGGGCGCAGTGTGAGTGGGGTGTCGAGTAACTGCTCAGGCTTGTAGCTAGCTCGGTACATTTTATTGTAGCTCGCCTCTCTAGATACTACTGACTCTGAGTGGAGTTTTACTGGTTTATCGATGTCGATATAAAACGAGTAATGCCAGCTAGATATTTTTCATGCATTTATGCTAAGAGGTTTACTTTACAGTTTGATTTTTGTTTGATAAATGTAGTTAAGCTTCGTATATTGGATGCAACTTAGCGTGCAGTCGAAATGTTTATATATATATTTATATATACGTATATTACAGATGATTTTTTAGTAATGATTACTGTAATAGATGAATCATTATAATATATATTAATTAAAAAAACAACAAAAGCTTCAAGCAACAAGCAACCAACTTTTTCAAATTCATATGGAATAAGACATTGCATTACGTTACAATTTTATCGATATCGAGTTTCAAGACATTAAAGAGAGCAGCCCTAAGCAGGTTTACTCGTTGCCTGCGGGGCGTCGCTTCAACTGCCCTCTATGAAGCCAATAATTTTATTACAAGTTCATTATGGCGTTGTTGCTTACCACGTTTTTTTGACCGTTTGTGATTGTTTATCGATTAGAAATGTACTCCACGCCTGTCATATACATATACGAGTAAATGTCAAATAAAAAATAATAATAAAATGCATTGTTAATTTTACGTAAAATTGTCATTGTTACGTAATTTCTAAATACCCTCTTAAAAATATTAAATTCTTCTCTATATACACATTGTCTTTTGTACTCGAACGGCTTAGTTCGCATATAAATGATTTTTGGATTGAATATAAATGTATTTGTTTGGGTTTAAACTTACTAAGCCTCGATTTGTATAACAATTGTTGTTGAAGTAATATTTTAGCTTCTCGTTAGAGGGAACCTGGGAACCACATCCGTCCCCCGTTTTCACACGCATGAGCTTGGGCTATTTTTTCATATATTAGAAAACCTAGTTTGATAAGGAAAATGTGCGGAAAAAAGGTTATATCAAACATTAATTGCTTCTCTCGTACTTTGTAATTTTAAAGTTAAAAAAGTCACAATAAAAATATTGGTAGCTGCAGTTGATATATTTATTGCTTTACGCTTTTGTCACTTGCTAAAGTCAATATTTAAATGTGAAACAATTGATGTCGACATTTCAAGGTATTTCACAGACTATATACTTTTTAACTGTATTATTAATTATTTTATTTTCTATAGTGTTTAGTTGTTATTAAGTTAGTTTGATAAAATTCTTATTTATTCTGTAATAGTTTAAGGAATCCTCAAACTTCAACCAAAACAACTGCTCTAAAATGATACCACAGTCGGTTAAAGCTCTTGAATGTTTTGTCCAAAAGGGCGCGAGATTTAAATTCGTCCTTGACGAAAGTTTATATTATCACATTTGGAATAGCTATGAAATAACAACTAAAAATTACTGTATTTGATAGCTTATAAATGTATACATTATTATAATGTAATTGATAGCGCTGTGCTACTTGGATTTATATTTGTTTTTTCTTCTTATAACATCATAATATGTAGGTGGAGATGTCTCCACCTGGGATTTCTGCAGTTGATCGTGGTTCTGTTTATGCCTTCGAAAGGACCTAAAGTAAATCTGACGCTTGTTAAGGTGATAATTTGAACTAATTACATCAATTTTTTATAGTTATTGAGAGACAAAAGGGGTTAGCTTACACTATCCACGTTTAATATACGAGTTTAATATTTCGCCGACATTCAGTCTTGAAAAAATAAAAAGTGGCATTTGAATTGGAGAGCAGCGCTAGCGGGCAATTAAAATTCGTAATAACTCTGAGGCCGAGTCAACGTAAGTTAAACAAAGCGACAAAAATAATTAATCGCTGACACGCTCGCCCACTAAAAATGTCGCACCGCCGGGAGTTTGGCGACACGCAAAAATGATTATTTATTCACAATCTCACCGAAAAGTACAATAAATGAACAGGCACCTGAATAAATGATAACATCGCGGTAAATTTGATGTCAATATGTGTTAACACTAAGCTATTTAGTTCACGACTCGGACCCCTTTACCTCCCAACCCCCCCACTCACACTGGCGCCGCCCTCCCCCGCTGCACTGCGCCTGTGTGTGTGTGCCACTTACACAGAGGGAGCAGTAATTTTTCACAGGTTACACACACACACACCAGCACAGCCCAGCAAATGTAGTGAGTACTTTGCCCCAAGAAAAGTTTTGTAGTACAAAATTTGTTCGCTAGTTGTGTCTAGACATGCTATGCTTTTAAGTTAGAGGTGAATCCTTCGAGACATTCATGAACTTGCTGAGAATAATTAAGGTTACATTAATAATGTACTGTTCTATCTATTACTATTATTTTAATTGTTTTAATATAAGAATGTGCGTATACTTGAATCTATCCATTTGGAAAAATCTATGTTGATATTAAATATATAGGTAATATTGTATTTTCAAGTTTAATTAATAGTATCATTTTGTATAAGCGTACCTCGTATTTTAGGTCTATCAAGAACTCTTGTTATTATTGAATATTACCAAAAATAAGAAAAATATCAGTTTTAGTCAATATACAATTGTATATATATGTATATATGTAGATAAATGTTCGCAAAATGGTATAGTACTTGTGTTCGCAAGTGCCGCGGGAAAATCATGGCAAGAGAATGCATCGTAAATGATTACGGAATGTGCTTGAACAGGACGGGGATACTGCAGTCACATTCCGCTCAGTCTGTTAGACAGAGATCAAATATTGAATATTGTGCACATCACTAGAAAGGGTTACGTATTACCAGATTACTCCCCCAATTTGCACGTTTCACCCTCGCTTCAGGGTTGGATTTCCATTAGGGTGGACCGTATATTGTGACGTACTGGCTTCGGAAGCGGTGCTGGCGGGCGGGGGACTCGGTGGCTCTCAACTGTGGCAGATAATCAATATCCGCTTGGCTTGTGGACACTATAATAATATACGTTATTTTATAGCTGCGTTGTTCTCTCCCGCTGGAGTGCCGTATGCGCTATCTCTCTCCCACGATTATCTAAAATGGACAGTGGCGTAGATTTCGTAAATGATAAGTGTGAGAAAGTATTTATCACTACAATGAAGCGTGATGTGTAATTATATATAGTTAGTTGGTAGAGGCGATACGGTGTGGTACGGGGGGGCGGTGCTCTATTACTGATATATTTATTTTTATTGAAGGCATCGAGGTGTTTGTTCTGGCGCACGCGATGCGGGCTTTGCTTCTTCATTAGGAGGCCGAATCGAGTGCCATAAGCCACTCGATTGACTGAATCCAATTGAAATAGCAATTTACTCATATTCACATACTAATTAATGTATTATTACATAAATATCCTTAAACAATTCTTACGAATATATGTTTATTTTTGTATACAATATCATCACTTGTTATTTAATTAACACCCCTTCAGAATAAGATTTCCAATAACTAAATCAGCTACGCGAAATATGATAAAAGTTTATTATTGATTTTCTATTCACCCCTATTATGACACTGCAAAGTGTTTTCAAATAGTAATGGAAACATAATTGAATTGGCTCCTGTTGATAAAAACGTGATCATAAAGATAAAGCTGGAACTGCTGGTCTTTAATTTATTACTTTTATAAGAGGCAGAGATGCTTTAGCATTTTAGCTTTAGCTGTAGTATAGGGTTCATTTCTTGTTTACACACTAATGTTTGTCATAACTTAGTTAACTAGTAAAGGCCTCGTGACGCAGTGGGATAGTGTCTGACTTTTCACGTAATGGTTGTGAGATCGATTCCCATTCGAGGGAATGATTATTCAACGATTTTTCGTTCCGCACATAATGACTCTAAAATTGGGCGCATATTGGAAAATCTTGTTGTATATAATATGAAAAGTTTTTATTTTTAACAAAAGTAAAGCATTAAGAAATTTTGTATGTTCATTATTATTTGCAAAAAATAATAGAGATGTTAAAACACATACTTTTCGGAAGTGTCTTAATGAGAACAGGGTGTCACAACACTATGTTCCCAAGTTACCTTTGCCCATCCTATGTGTGGAATATAGTGTGAAACGTGAAAACGTTTTTTGCATCTATAAGCAAGCCACTTCTTGCACAACGCTAATTCAGCGGACGTACTATCGTGCGCAGATTAGTCAATATATGTAAATAAATGAGTGAATATGGATTTGTGTTTTAACAGTACGAGCGTGATCGGTTATCCGTAACAGATAATATAATGATAATAGTCCCTTTGCTTCTATCGTAGTGCGAGGCAAATCAATAAAATGAAATATTTAGTGACGTATCTATTGTATTTCACATGTAATAAAAACACGTGTGTCTTTACACCAGGTTTTCATTGAGAACCTCAATTCACTGGGGTTTTTACATACTTACATATATAGCTTCACGCTTTATCCCTAGCGGGGTAGTCAGAGAGAACGGAGCGCCAAACGCTACCGTCTCTAAATATCTCTTTCGCCTCGTCCATTGTCATCAACTTCTTCATAGATGCCGTGCACTGGGTTTTTAATGTCGTAATAATTTTAAAGCTTTATAAATAAAATGATCTTTTTTTATATTATCAAGAATAATATTGATTATTATGTAATTTTTAGTGTTTCCTAACCTTTAAGATTTTTTAGTGTTGTAACACTTTTGAATAATATGTCTATATTAATTAATAATATAATATAGGCTGTAGCTGTCGTAGCCGAACTGGGACATATGTAGCTAACGGAATGTCAATTGTAAGTTTAAGCCTAAAGTGATAAAGGCAAAGCACATTTTATATTTATTACTAGTGGACCCGGGCGCGGCTACGCCTGCTTAAACTATTAGAATATTTATTAAATATATTATTTTCAGTTTTCAATAGAATTAGTCAGAAAATATAAGCTTTAATAATCAAAAAGAATAATAAGTAGAGACATATTATTAGAAAAAATATCTGAGAAATTGAAAACCAACATAAGAAGTAAAAGTAACTAAAGGATATTCTTAATATAAGAAAAAATACCTAGAACCCGTGCCTAAAAGGATACTTTTTGCCAGCAATATCACATAAAATATGAAGAGAACCAAAGTGTATTTTAAATTAAATATAGTTCGAAAATGTATAAAAATTTATAAAACCATCAACTTCATCTGCCCGTTCGCGTTGGTCATAGGTACTCATACTATGCCGCCCGAAGGCTAGCTCATTTGGAATCAGTGACATCTCCTTAATTATTTATTAGAATGTTATACAGTAAACTATAATTTCAATCTAGATAAAATGCTAAAAGTGACTATTATATTTATTTTCATAAGGATGAATATCAAAATGTCGCGGTAACGGTTGCGTAGCGACGCGACGGTTGTTATTAACATGGCAGAATAAATTTCATGTCAAATTAGAAAGTACTTTAAAATATATTAGTTTATATGTGTAATGTAATGTTATATAGCCTATAGCACTTCTGAAGAATGCAACTTTCATACAAAACAAAAACATAGTAAATCAGACCAGTAGATCCAGAGATCTTAGCGTTCAAACAAACAAACAAACAAACAAACAAACAAACTCTTCCGCTTTATTATATTATAGTATAGTATTATAGTATAGATTGCATCTATTGCGCAATACAGGTATTACCTGTATTTCAGTAACACCCGTCTCCATATGAAAATGAATATATAATATAATATATGCATATTATGTAAATGATAGAAATCAGAATCCATTATTCATGTTAATATAAATCGATGGAAGTATTACCAAAATATTATTTTATTAGTGTTATCGGCGTGAACACCTGAATAATTCAATTCATTTTTCTTTAGCAGGTAATTAGCAGAATAGACAGATGGGATAGTGATGAGACACTTCGTTTCCCACTTTCCGGCTAATTTTCAGGACATTGCATGGTTCATTCAATAATGAACCACGTTTTATCTTGTTTTCACAGTAAGGAAATGAGAAAATTGGAATCCAACTCACGGCCGTCGTGCTTATATAGTTATAAACTGCGCTATGATGGGCTAAATTCAATGCATAATATCTTAAAAATGACCTAAAGAAACTTAAGAAAAATTTAAACAGAACTTGCAAAGCGTGAAAAGACGTAAGATGACTTTCAAAGTTAATAAGGAATTGTGGATTCTGTAACTTCCATAAAAAGTATTCCGTATCGACGCGTCGCATTAAGTAATTCTTTCTTCTGCATTCATTTTTGATATAATAGCTAAGTTTCTTAAAATGTTGTTCTAGGCTTTTAGATATTAAGACGTTTACTGAAAAGGTCCTTGGCACAACCCAAATGGTGGTCATCTCGTGAGCTAAGCTCAAAAGTTTAGATATATTTCTTTATATATTTTCACGAGATTATTTATTATCATATGGGATAGTTGGGCAAATAATGAATACACGGCCCGCCAGTTGGTCTACTAGTACTATACCAGGTATGACATTAATTTATTTCTCTCATCTAATTCTAGTTTGACTAAAATTAAAAATAATTCAATTTATATATGTTTTAATTAAGAAAACATACTTTAGAGCTCAGTTCAAACTCAGTTTCCTGGTTGGTTCTACTTTATTTAATAATACTTATTTTAAATCACAGATTACAAATAATATATATGCCTAATTACTTCCAGCCATTGAATTTGAATACATATGTTAATATAGATAATTAATACTCGCAAATTGCTATTGAACATCATTGGCACGTTACGTATGTAATACGCGTATCAAAATGTTATTGCAACTTAATTAAATATACTGTGTACATTGTTGCCGAGAATTATAAAGGGATAAAGCAATATGAATACATATATTTACCAAAAAGGTTATAGTGGTAACGTGGGTTAACGGCTTATTGCAAACGTGGTAATTTTGGGTTCGATTTTCACTCGGAAAAATTAATATGTCTATGATTATTTTCCTATTTCGGTAGGAAAAAGATTGTGTTGACTACCGTTACTCAACAAATATTGTCTCGAATTGTCTCAGGCCAAAGATATAATTTTATAAGTAATAATATTAAAAAAAAACAGCTCTATGAAAAATTCTTTCTCTCATTTTACATCGAGTATCTCCCAAGATACGTATACGTAGCTTTAAATACATTATCACTTTGACCTGTCGCAGTCGGTTAGAAAATAAAAGCTATTGAACGAATCGTTCCTCTTTTTGTCAATTCTCGGGTCACGTAGGGGAAAATCGGAGAACGTCCGCCGGTCACCCTCTCCTGTTTACAGATTTTCTTAGAATTCGTCGAATGCCGGTACATGAAGAAAATAACTGATATTGATCTTTGATTTATAACTGTTTTATTACTTCTTCACTAAGTAGGTATTTAATAAATAATGTCCTTTTGTATCTTTTTAAATATATTTTAGCATATATTTTTTTGCACTCAGAGGCAAAGGCTAGTCGTGGCGCATGCGACTATAAACGTGACAGGTCTTGATTTCCATAAACTCCGTCCCACTCGACGAAAGGAAATATTTAATATTTGCATTTTCTCCAATTCGGCGGAAAGTGGAGAAAGGAGCCTCTTAACACTAGGTAACCCTCTGCCTACCCTGCCGTGTGCGGGATACAGCGTGAAGCTGATTTTATTTAATTTTAAAATTTTAATTTATTCCATCTGGTAACGAGGTAAAGCGCGGCGTTGAGCTCAGCCAATCAACACGCAAAGCCTCCAAAATTCGGCTGAAAGTGGGGAATGAAGGTGTGATGGAGGAGGTGCAACGGGGGCGGAGTGCCTTAAAATTAAGTTCCCTCTACATACTCTGGTATATTGAAGCCTAATCCTAGCCATAGGACCTAAAGTTTCAAAACGGTCGCCTATTTTTTCTATAAATATTTTATGCTTTAAAATACAAGGCATTTAATAAAGACAAGAATTTAAATATCAATAAATAACGTTTTTACGTGCCTATTGATTAACACTCGTTATTTACCCGCAAAGGGGCGCTCTTCAAACTTATTTTTTCAATTAAGCTGGACACAAACGCACTCCCCTTCGACACGTGTGTAGGGTACACTTACACCCCCTCCCAGACACTATAAGTTCTTCATCAATTTGTGGATCATTTGACACTGATTCTGATATATTAAAGTTATTATATTCACTAAAGGTATTGAAAATAGAAGAAATCATTTGAATTCTACTTATATATTTTTAAATGTATGCGATTATATAATAAACACTAAATTGTCGCAATGGCAGAGATTGGGCTAAAAGGCAAGAATAGTTTCAATTAATAATCGGTTTAGATTTTTAATTACTATAATTGTTTTCTTACCAGTGACGGTTAGGTGTCAGCTTCTTATGTCTTCGGCGAGACGAAGTGATTTCTTCATCTTCGTCCATTTCTTGATGTTCCTTAACCAACATTTTCTTCTATAGCCGCTTTTCTTATTTCCACCAGCTTTCCCTATCAATTTATGAATTATGGAATTTGCAAAAGCTTGGATGTGTGGTAATTTTGATGTATTATTTTCTTATTCGAAATCTTATCTGCAAAATAATTATTTTGTTTTTATTTTCAATAAACTTTCATTTGTCGTAATAAAATTCACATAAAGTATTATAATTAAACTTTTTTCTCCACTTATAACTGAATAGTACGTTAAAAAATGCTAAGAACCTACTAAGGTTCTTAGCATTTAAGGCTAAATCTAAGATTACAAACTTTAACAGTAACAAAATAACGTTTGCTTAACAATAGAATGGGCCAAATTAAGAAAAGAATTAATAATAATAATAATAATAATAAAGCCTTTATTAACAATCTAAATAATCATAATACAGAATTTATATTTACACCGGTAAAAGATTGTTTTGCCTTAGCATAGGCCTCCCCCAAAGCCTTCCACATCTTCCTGTCGTGGGTTTTCCTCATCCACAATGTACCCGCAGCTAATTTTAGGTCCTCATCCCATCTTTTCGAAGGTCTTCCTCTTTTTCTCTTACCCTCTCTTGGGTACCATTCTGCCACCTGTTTTGCCCATTTGTTGGTTTTGTTTCTGATTAGATGCCCTGCCCATTTCAATTTCAGCTTTTTAATTTTGTAAGATACTTCTACAGTCTTTGTTTTCTGGCGAATAACATTAATTTTAACTTTGTCCTTTCTCTTGATATTAAGCATGCTCCTTTCCATGTTGCGCTGACATACTTGAAGTTTTTGTACATTTTGTAATTTTAAAGCCCATGTTTGACATCCGTAAGTCATAGTAGGAAGTATGCATGAGTTGAATATTTTGGTTTTTAAATTCATTGGTATTGACTTACTTTTTGTTATATCTTTCAGAGCCCAATATCGTTTCCAAGCTACATTTACTCTATTTTCAATTTCTTTTGAGGTGTTATGTGTTGGAGATATGATCTGCCCAAGATATGTGTATTGGTCAACATATTCAATTGAGTCATTGTCAACATTTATAGGTGTTTGTATATGGTTTGTCATTAGTTTAGTTTTTGCCATATTCATTTGTAGGCCTACTTTTCTACTTTCTGACACTAGTTGATTGAGCATGGTCTGTAATTGATCTGGATTGTCAGAAATTATTACAAGGTCATCAGCAAATCGGAGATGGTTTAACTTTTCTCCATTTATCCTTATTCCATAGTTTGACCAATCCAATTTTTGGAAAACAAGTTCAAGTGTAGCCGAGAACAATTTCGGGGGATAAGGGATCCCCCTGCCTTACCCCTCGCTTGACAGGAAAGGTTTGGCCCAGATTTTCAGTTTTTATTTTTGCAGTCATGTTTTTGTAAATTTCCATTATGAGGCGGATATATTTTTTGTGTACTCCTTGGCATGACAAAGCTTCCCAAATTTTCTCGTGTTTAAGTGAGTCAAATGCCTTATGATAGTCAATAAATGCCAGATAGTAGGATAATCTGTATTCTTTGTATTTCTCTGTAATTTGTTTAATTGTAAAAATGTGATCTAAAGTTGAAAAACCCGCACGAAATCCTGCCTGCTCTTTTGGCTGATTCTCATCTAAGATTCTTGTGATTCTTTCCAATAAAACTTTTGAAAATATCTTGTACAGGTTCGACATTAGACTTATGGGCCTGTAATTATTGATGTCATCTCTTCTGCCTTTTTTATGGAGTAATATTATTGTCGATGTAGTCCATTGGGATGGTATTGTTTCTTGTTCCATTATGTCATTGAATATGTTGTACATTGTGTTTATTATACTGTCTGAGACTCCTTTCAGAAGTTCGTTTGAGATTCCATCTTCCCCCATTACCATAATGAATGGTATCTCTTCCTCGGTGATAATACAGTTAGGGTCTATTTGCATTGGGTATTCATCATTGTAAAGTTCTCGATAAAAATCTGTAGCTATGCCTAATATTTCTATGCGTTTTGTATTGCTCTTTTGTTGATTCGGTTTTTTCATGTCTATTATCCAGTTTCTACAATCTTGCATCTCTTTCTGTGCTTTTCTGACTCCCCCGGTAGTTTCTAAGTGGAACATTATTCGATTGAGCCTGGTTTCTTGTCTGTGGTACCTTATGCATGAATTTATTTGTTTGCTTATTTTTGCTATTTCATTCCTATCTACTGGTTTTTGTTGCCTTTTACTATGTCTCAGTAATATTAGATCTCTTGCTTTCCCTCCTATTTTATCTTTTGCTGATTTTGTTACATGGACATCATTTTCAACTGATTTTAGTTGGTTTTCCAAGATATCATATTTTTCTTGTATTGTATGAATTTGTTGAATTTTATCTTGTAGTGTAAGTTCCAGAGAAGACAAGAC
>HE670018.1:114059-129535 GCA_000313835.2 Heliconius melpomene melpomene
CGATAACTTCGTATAATGTATGTTATACGAAGTTATTACGTAAGTTGAATTCCTGGACAAATTCTATTAGCCTTTGACCGTTGTTATTTCGCTTTCCAAATGAATAAGGTCCCAGACAGAAGTCTTCATTTTTATTACTTTTACCTATTTGGGCGTTTAGGTCTCCCATTATTATTACTGTTTTGTATACTTGTTCCATTGCTTGCTTTAATTTTTGGTAGAATAGGTCTTTTTGTTCTTCTTCAGCATGTTCTGTTGGAGCGTATACCTGAACTATTGAAATAGGTTGCTTATGTTCGGGTAACTTAATATTTAAAATTGCTATTCTATCTGAAATACCAATAATATCCTGGATATTATTTTTAAGATGTTTTTTATTATAAAACCAATTCCATACAGTCCTGGAGTAATGTTTTTAAAGTAGAATATATAGTTATCATATTCCTGTATTTGTTCTTCTGATCTTCGTATTTCAGATAAACCTATAATATCCCACTTTATCCGTTGTAATGCAAAATCTAGCTCGTATAATCTTTCTTGTGTTTTTAATGACCTTGTGTTCAATGTTGCAATGAAAATATTGTTATTGTTATTTTTACAGTTACTTTTTTTAGTTTTGATTCCCAGTGTAGGGTCTTTTGAGGGGTAATGGTCTCTAACCCCACGGTGACCAACCGGCTTGGGGAGATTTTCTTTTAATTGGAGGTTTTTGTTGTTTATTTTTTCTTGATTACCGGTGTCTAGTGATTCCTACATATTAGGAGTTGTTTTTTCAGTTAGGGAGTGTGATCGGGAACGCATGTATGCAAATGGATCTGTTCGTAGAAGTTTAGCAGGAGCTATTATAGTTTTTACTTTTTCTTGTTGTTGTAGGTTCCCACCGGGAGATGTTGAGTTGTATCTTTTCCTTTTCTCATTTTCCCTAGATTTTACTATTAGTTTGTTATTCCATATGTAGGCCTCGTTTCCCTTCTTCCTTTCTTCCTTTAGCTGTGGTAGTAATTCTTTGCGCTTCTGTATGGTTTCTTTGGAAAAATCTTCTGTTATATAAATGTCCTCAGTAACTTTTTTCTTGTTTCTCATTACTTCAGCTTTCTTGTTGTAACTAGTAAAAGAGATCAGCACTGGTCTCACTTTGTCTATTTTATTTTTTCCAATTCTATGCATTTTATTAATATCGTATTTTTCTATATTAACATCTACTTTTTGAAAAAACTGCTTAATATTATTGTATAATTGTAAATAATTCGTTTCGGATTCCCTCATCCCATGTATTATAATGTTATTCTTTTTGTTCATATCTTCCAATGTAGTCACTTTTTTATTGAGTACTTCAATTTCTATCTTAAGATTCTGATTTTCTTCTATTAATGGTTTAATTCTCTCGTCAATAGATAACATAATTTTATCCGTATTAGCAGTAATAAGATTAGCTTGTTTCTCCATTTCTTGCTTCATCATGCTATATAATGTTGACATTGACATTTCTTCCGACATATTGTTTTAGATTCGTCAACCGGAACTTATGTTGGTAATCTTGACGCTGTCAATTATTAATTTGAGGTTATAACTTTAGTCTTTAAACACTTTATGTTGAGTTTTAGCTCTAAACACTAGGTTTTAACTGTGATTACACCTGCTTTATCGTAATTTATAATGTCTTTCGCAAATTTCTCAATATCTTACTAGTTGAACTATACTTTTAATCACTTTTAAACAAGAGCACTGATTGAGGACGTAATCGTACGGTAACCGGAACCGGAAATTATAAAAGAAAAGAATTATAAGTGTATTATTTCCCATGTGAAATTTGAATTTGAGAAAGAGAGTACACAAGTTCCTCTTTGCCTAACTTTCGGAAGATATATGGAAGAAGTAAAGGTTACTGACACAAATAAGCATATTATTTTTTAAAGCTATTCCATTTTATATACAGCTATATATACTAAGTTGCTTTATACTAGAGCCTATAACGGGAGTAGAAATTTGCATATTATTAATTTACATCAGATCGGCCCCAACGGTTCACAATCTCTGTAATTTGGGCGTTTAGTTGTTGTCTACGGCGCAACGATCTAGTTCAGTCTCGCTTTGTAATGACTTTGTTTGGCGACATTGGATTGTTTGAAACTTAAATGATCTTATAAATTGAATGCTTGCTTAGAACAGTGTTGTCACTTTCATTGATTTATTTAGCCTGTGTGTAAAATTGAGGAATTATAAATTCCTTGTAAAATATACAGAGAGCTTTTAAAGAATGAATGACATATTCATTCTGTGCTAACTTTTTTAGAGTTAATTGAAAAGGTCCTCTCACGGCAAGTTAATATTTAAAAAAATATATATTTTTATTTAGTTGAACATGTTCTGTATTACAAAAAATTATATCCAAATCTATCAATTATCAATGTTTTTATGAATATGCAAACTTGTGGTAGAAGTTTATTTAGGATAGCCTACAAGTTAAGTTGCGATTTTAGTGGCATGCTCTCGTATGGTACCAAGATCCTTTAACAATTTTATAATTTTATTCCAATTTAAGGAAATAAATAAAAATTTGAATGTAGTGGGATTCGAACCCGCAGACTATATTCAAGGGGCGCAGGGAAATACGGTTATGTAATAATTTTAAAGTAAATGATAAGGTAACGTTAGGAATAGGATAGTAAAGCATACTTTATGTGAGCATAGAGCAACACGCATATATAATTTAAAATTTCAGTTAACTTGTTACCTTGTGAAACCTCAATTCAATTTTTGAATAATCTACGACATTTTACACTATATATATTGTTTGAATTATATTTTTTGTAAATTCTAACGAGGCCATCTCTGTAGTATTGCGTAGTTGGAAAAGCCCAAGTAAAATAGGTTAAATTAGAATGTCGAACGTCTACGTAGGTACAGCCATAACTTTAAGTACCTATGTATATGGAATTAATTTGAGAAACATAAAGTGAAATTAAATATAAAAACTAGAAAATGTATTAAATTAATACATATAAAACGTATTGCTATTGAATAAATATGAGACTAATGTCTTATACTTAATAAATGGTCTACTCTCCTTTTTTCTGATTATTGATTATTGATTAAACTCGCTCTGGGGCCGAGGCAAAGCGCGGCGTTGAATTCCGCCACGCCACATTCAATGTTCGAGATACAGGTTTCGTCAAACTTATACCCTTTCTTTTCATCAGTAATTAAAAACTAATTCCTCTCTATCCAGACTGCAAAGTGCGGGATATTTGTGACGATAAAAAATTATATTACAATATTATGTAAAGCTACGTCAAGAGGCAAATATTTTGTCCCCATCGATTCATATGAAAAGTAGTTGGTAATATTCCCCATTTGCATATTTTAATTGTAACTGGGGGAGTCAGTGTAAATGTGGCATAGGCAACTTATTTGCATACATCGTCGCGACGCCTCGCCAACAAATTTCTAACCCTTATGTTATTAAAGAGCTTTTATGATTGAATAAGGGAAGCATTGTGATTAATTTCTTTTTATCTCTAATCAATTATTTTAAAAGCTTATTTAAATTTTAAATGGAAATCAGATTTGCTAAAATTTTGTTTTAAACTGTTTATTTTGTCAATTTTTACTGTTTTCTTCTGTTTTTAGCTTATAGCAGAGTAGACGAAAGTAGTGTCAGTACACTTTGTACTCCAATTACCGCCCAAATTAGAGATATAAAAATAATTACTTACCCTAAGTAGGAATCAAATACGTCTTAGATGCACATTCATAGTATTACAATTTAATATAAAATATCTTCCAGAATTTGAACCCGCGCCCCTTGGCTGCCATCCAAGTTCTCTAGCCAATGATATTTTCTTATGTCCAAATTCATTGTTATTAGGTATATTTATTGTTAGTTTCTCTTTAGAAGGAATCTTCGTATAAACTTTTATATAAAGTTCTATATATAGGTAATGCTTAGAAATATTTAAAATGATTAATCATTCTGAGAATATAAGGAATTTTAACATGTCCTTAATAATTTTAGTATGGTAATCAACGATAATATTTAATTCATATCCTGTATACTTTTTTCTCTCTCACTCTCTTTTCCGTAAAATTATCTCAACGTACCTATTCGATCTTTCAACAGATTATTACTTGAGTCGCTATCATCGATTCTTAATACGGCGCTCGTCTTGTCATAAACAAAGAGGTTAAGTGCTCCATAAATAGCTGGTCTCCCTTCTATCATGCATTTTTCTTTTGGTTATTTTTGGATCCAATATCTGTGATTTGACGAGAATTGAGAGGAAACTGATCTGTGAAAGCATGTGGTTGAATTTCATTTTAAGACTGTTTAATAATTAGAAAAATATTTTTATGTACAATTCAAAGGTTTTAAAGGATGTTCACGCCAATGAGTTATTGTAAAATAATGGAGTATCTTGAACAAAATAATAATAATAGATTTTGTGTAATTATTAAAACAAATTATACTTTTATTATTCGGGAGGCAATATTTTTTTTTATTCTAAAAAAATACATTTAGGGCTCTAGAGTGAGGAACCAACTCACAATACTTGCTGTCTTAAGTAATATTGCCTTCAATATTATTATACCTCCGCGATAACCGGTAAAAATTTAGAAACTTTACTTTACTAGAAGAAACTTTTTGTTTTTGCTTATTTTACAATCAATGGCCTAATTTAACTTCCAAAGACTTTCCACACAGTAAGGCTGAACTCCTGAACAAAGACTTCTGAAATACATACATACGTATAAAATAAGCTAAATTCAGCATATAATGTTTATTCTGCATTAGAAAAATAGATTTACAGCAGTAGTGCTGTACAGTTTGGGCGTTTAGTTGTTGTCTACGGCGCAACGATCTAGTTCAGTCTCGCTTTGTAATGACTTTGTTTGGCGACATTGGATTGTTTGAAACTTAAATGATCTTATAAATTGAATGCTACCCGTACTATACGTATACTAACCCGTAGTTTTAAATAAAGAGGTAGCGGATTGTAATCTATTGGGTTTTACCCGTCTAGTCTATTACGTGGAAATGCATTTTTTTTAACAAAAACAGAAAGACTTAGTGGAAAAATACATTTATAGTTTACGTAATATTATTAGTAAATATATATTCTAGTAAAATATCATAACTATTACGTTTTTATTTCTTGTAATTTATCTTGAAGTACGCATTGTACTCTGAACGTTAAACTTACATAACCGTGTAGAAGTTAATATACTATGGATATATTATTTTAGCGCTCCCTTCATTAATATTGTTTGATATATAATGAAGTATATAATATTTGTGAATTGATGATTTTTCTTACTGTTATTATTACTACTTATTACTTGTAAAATAATTACTTATTCTTAATACAACTATTTTCAGATGTGATTGACGCCATCTATCGGTGAATGGCCGTTGCTTGTGCTTCAAGATGTTTATAAATAAAAAATATGTCTCACTTTGTTCAAAATATTAATGTTATATACGAACGATGTTTTTTTCTTAATTTTTGTAGCTCTGTAAATGTTTTTTATACTTTAATATATTTTGTATTGAAAATAGAACTAAAGCTTAGAATATGGAAATATACTAAACAATCATTATTGATTAATAAATATATTAGAATATTATTTTGCTTAATATTTGACAATATATAAATGTATTAAAGGATAAATTCCTTTATTTAAATGAAAAATGGATTAGCTCCATCTTGTGGGAACACAGTGAAAGTCATACATTCTATGTTTGCTGTTGTTATCTTTGTAGTTATCAATAATGCTTTGAAGTATTATCCTGCTTTATATATTTGGATAATAGCGCATGTATAAAATTGTAAAAACAATAAACTGTTAAAATATGATTTGGAAAATTCAATGTGATTTAGTCCGGACTTTAAAAGTGATTAACAAATTTTTTCTTCCGGATTTAAATCCTTCTCGGACTTTTCTCTTATTATTTGTAATAAGTATTACACAGTTGATCTGAGAAGATCAAAAACCATGTTGAATTGAGTTTTTTAAAAACACAAGTTTCTAAATGGGCGAAAAGTGTAGAAAGCATAGTTTTATAATTAAGATTTCATGTTGGCTATACTGGTTCTATTGAGCCTAAAGTAGGTATCAGAATAATATTGATTCTTTAATCAATTTTCTAAAAATGTTTAAGTTTGTAAATAAAATTGGAGGCAACATGAGGAAGTTCTACTCCCTAATATATAGTAATAATATATCGACATTATTTTTAAGACGAATTCATAAAATGAATTATATCGATAACAATTTTTCAACATATTAACTCATATCGTGTAAAGATCAGCAGTTACTTAAAATGGAGTAAGCGATTAATGTAATACACAATTCATAAATGCCTAAAAGAATAAAAATAAAAGAAAAATGCATTTTTCGAAATTTAAAAACATTGCTGTAGTTATAATAGCCGGTATTTAGGTCGTTTGAATTTTACTAACGGAACGTCAGGTACCGCCGCAAACGCGAGACTTTCAGCCTAAGTAGGTCGTACAGCGACCAATGCAATTGGAACTTAGGATCTGGTTGGAATTTGCTCTCTTACTCTAGAAAAATAATCAAGCCGAGGGAGCGGGTGGGGTCTCACATTGCTGGGTGAGAAAAGTTATACGCGTTCATAATTTATTCACACTACAATGCCTGCACTACGATTTACAAAATAAAATAAAGCATCAATTACAGAAAAGCGTAGCAATAGTAATTATTATACGAGTAGCTATGTGTTACAATTGTACTTTAGTAATAGTTTTTCTTTTTATTATTACTTATTAATAATATTAATTGTAAGGTCTCATAATCATTTGACAATAATTAAGATCATAAAAATACAACTTTTTACACGTCTTTAGTTAATAATTGTTGAGATAAGAGTTAATCATTTTCCTCATAACAGAAGTATAATGCAAACAACTTTATAGTTACAAACAGAGTATATTTAAGAATTACAAAAGAATTTTACCGTGTAGTGATAAAACTCGTAACATAAAGGCAACGAGTACTGGTAGACCACCCATACATCGTTAGATCGACAATCTGTGGTTAACAATGATCCAGCATCTGGTCGGCTTTATATCTGTAATAAATCAGACGAGGCACGCCAAAAAAAATATCTATCAACGAAGTGTCGAACTGGGTCGGTCTGCGTGCCTATTCGGCTTATCGATTTTCATGACGATTCTGGCACATATTTTCCATGAAATTCAAGTGCTCTACATACCTACACTGTAGGTTTATATATTCGTTCAGTCCTAACTGCCAACGTGTAATGTATATATAAAAATTAACAATCGTATTTTCCACATGATCTCACATAGGCTAAAATATGTAATAAATCTAAAAAAACCTTAGCAACGTAAATACGAGTAGTAGTTCACAAGTGTGATTGTAAGCGCAATAGGCTGTTGGTTCGATTCCCACTCGAGGAAATGAAACATTTTATTTTTTAATTTCTTAGCTCTGGTGTAGAGATGAATTCCTCATTCAACACTCAATACCTCCAAAATTCGACGGAAAATGGGAAACGGAGAATTTTAACACTACGTTAATTCTTCCTGCTGTGTGCGGGGTACAGTGTGATAAACTAAAACGTACACATGATACATGTATTGTTTTGTAAGATTTTATTTCTCATGATAAGTTTACGAGGTCTAGGAATTATTTCGAATGGGCTGTTACCATGCGTCAGTACAAGCTAAATTGAAACGACTGTAAATTAAAGTACGTGTTGTGTAAATCAATGGAAGATTTACACCTCGACTGGAGGAATATGTAAACAAAGTCAAAAACAGCCGTGACTATCCGATTCCGACGATAATCTCGCGCGATGAAATCACGTTTAATCGATAATGGTTACATTGAAACGAATTATTATCTTTTATATGAAATTGCTGAGTCATTATTAAATTGTATTAATATGAGAGTTTTACATAATATGAATGATATTGAATGTAAATCGAAATTATTGTCTTCTATTGTTGAAAATCTATAATCATATTTTTAATAATTAATTATTTATTTGACATATTTTTTATAATATATTTATTTAACGTTTAGGTATGAATACTCGTACTGTGTCTTTAAAGAGGTAAAATAGTTTCTTTTCTACAAATGTAAATAGATATGATTCAGAAAAAAACATATAGAAATTCATAGAGTTACATTAAGTTGGCAAAACAAAACTGTGTGAGTAAACGTAAAAAGCTTCCCAGTAGGTGCCCGTCTGTAGGTGGGGTGTGTTTATTGAAATCAATTAGGACTTTCGAAATAATCAATAACATCTTAAATTACTTATATAAAAGAAACTAAATCCGATTCTAGAATAACATGTTACATTTACGAAGCGAACTATAAGATAAACAAGACTGATCCAGAAATAACGGTCAAGGAATTTCGATTGCTATCGTTGTATGTATTTACTTTATTTTTGGGCTGAAGATAAAACGTAAATTGTTTGAACATTGCGAACTATCAGATTACTCGGCTTGCGTAATGTTATATCAAATTAATATTATTAAGAGTATATACTTATATGCATGACGGCAATATAATAGGTACAACAGTAAATAGAATATATTAAATGTACCCATGTTTCTATAGATAAAATAATTTGCTACTCGATACAAGATGGCGGTAGTGGTCTCTAGATGTCTTATAAAGTAATATTTTTGTATTTTGAATTAATATTATCTTTCTATATTTCCTATAAAAAAAGTCATAAGCTGACTAAATTTATTGTGACTTTTAAAGTATAATAATCAAACGTAACAAAATGCATAATTTTAACATACCTAACTGCGAATCAATAAATATTTTCAAAATCATCATTTTGTTAAATATAAATAGTATTATAAATATTAGTACTGTAAATATATTGTAATATAAAATCATAAAAAAGTGTATGTTGATGTATATCGAGTTAAATGTTATGTTGGGGTTAAATACGCACTATGCGCGCCAAAATTTTACCGAACATAATTTATATGACTTTTTGTTATTTGTTTTGTTTATTTATGTACGTACACATGTAGGGTATTGTCGTATTTAGCTATTTGCAAATTTGTCTGCACCTAATAGGACAATCTTAATTTAATAATAAAATAGCTATTTAAACAAATTATTTTAATATTTTATAAAATAATTCGTTTAATGTCATTTATTCCACTCCGTTCATAAGTGTTTGAATGTACGAACATGACTCGTTCCTTATTATAACTAAATTTACGACAAGATTAGTGAGATGTAAGCAAATCTGTAATATATTCGCTTCGTTATCTCATAAATTATTATGAATATTAGCTGTTATGATGGGAGAGTTAAACTGTGAAAGCCGAAGAAAACATTTGTCACCATACGGCGGCTAATTTGCGTGGATCGCGTGTGGAGGCGAGGAGTCACCACTCACCTGGCGGTCCACGTCATACCGTCATACGAACGTATGCTATTTTTATTTTGGTATTACTCTGCCTACTTACGACTGCCAACACTCGCGCCGCTATAAAAAGCCAATATCAACTTTAGCGTTGTCGAGATCGCCCGCATTATCTCATGATTATCGCGTGTCAAAACATCGCCACGCTCGCGATACTTCGCATGTAATCTGATAAACGATGTACGCTGCACGCTTCGCGCGTTTGCGCCGTCCCGCTCTCGCATGCCACTGTCCCATAGCGCCGTCTCTCTCTGCGGGTCATCCATTTCATTCATGCGCGGTACACCTCGGCGGGCGCGCTGTTTACAGACACAAACAAACTGTACACTGCAAACCGCTTAGCTTTAAGTACGAGACCGTGAAAGTGATATTGTCAAGTGTTTCCGTCTCGCTCTAATACCCGAGCGCGTAGTTCGTAAACTAGCAATAGATGGCGCTAGTGGTAGCGTTTGGGACTCGCGCTATATAAATGTCACAATAAATTTGGGCGCGACGTTGCCGGACTTCGCCACCCGATGCGACGCCAACTTTACAGTGCTCTCTGTCGAGGTGCTGCAGCGTGGGTACAGAGGTCAAATTGGGTTAAGCGGATGGCACGTATAAGTTGGCGGGTGTGTGTGAGCGTCACGTAACGTAACGAGGACGCACACTGTCGCAGTAGTGTCGTAGTGTGTGTGCGATGTACGCGAACTGTCAGTACTCAGTAGTCAGTGGCTAATGCGTTATGCGAGCGATGCGCTGCTGTCGCCTGTGTGTGGTGTGTGCCACACTCTGGGCGCACTGTCCACACTCCGCACACCGCGCCGCCCGCACTGTCGCGCGGTTCATAACATTTAATTCAATTGAGTAATTGATATGTTTGTCTGATTACTATACTATATTGTTATAAAATAATTAGCATACTACTGCATACGTAATTAGAACTATGAGAAAGCGATAGTCGATTATATTACAAGAAATTTATATATAGATAGATGTATACAATTAATGATTCTCATCCGATTAACCGTAATTTAAATAATTAATCTACGCCGTTAAGCTGTTTAGAGAAGGTTAGAATTGTCAACTACTTCCTCAATATATAAAAATTAAAATATCAATATTTAATAAATAATCAATAATTACGATAATCACATATTATAATGATTACTAAATATTATTAGCATTATAAAAACAGCACAGGTGTATAATATAATAGAAACAGACAGACAGACAGACATTAAACCCGTTTAATCTAATTAAATCAGAATAAAATCGAATTGTCAAACTGACATGTGCCTAAACATGGTAATTCACGCGCCGCATTCTTCGATACACCACCGGAACCGTTGCGGCTTACACACTTATAAAACATATTCTGTTTGCCCTAATGCCATCTTAATTTACCATAATGGCGTCTAAACCGCTACATTTAAAGCTCAAAATCCCGTAATTAGGCTCTACGTATGTGTTGTCTCACGCACACATCAACACGCTGTTGTGGCATATTGTACCTACTGTTATAAATGAAATGTGTAGCTTTCACAGAACACACAACTGTACATTAATGCTTTATCGGATACAATGCAAACTAAATTGAATCGTATTGTGATATAAATAAAGTTTATTTTCTAGTTACAATAATGGTTGTCGTTTACAACGTTTCTTTTTTTTGTTTGTAAATGCGTGACCTGTTATTGTGTGTATTAGGTTACTTTAATCACAATTTAGAGTGGGCCGCGATATGGCTTTGGAAGTGACGACCTGGCAACACTGGTTAATTGAATTGTTTTATTGATTTACTTAAATATTATTATTTGTTTTTTTTGGTTATTGTTGTTTTTCTATTAATTATATGCTACTGCATATCTGTCTATAATAATTTATTTTTTAATATATTCGTAAAAACATATATAATTAGATAAGATAATTAAATAGATAAAAACGGGAGTAAAAATGGAGAATAAAGTAATATGGCTCTATATTCTTTTTGGTAAATGCAGAAGATCCTTAAACGTAATATATTTGTAATAATGATTATATTTCATTACATGAATATAATGATTTTAATATATTACATTAAAAAGAAAAACATAAATGTTTGAAATATTAGAAACATCTTCAAAGAGTAGTGCTCTGTGCCGATGGTAAGCGGCGGCCGAGTAAATTAGAGAAAGACCGGGCTGTAACTAAGAGCTGCACTGACACTCAGGAGGATTGTGTGGATATTCCTTTTAATTAAACATTTTTTTTTATTATTTTTTTATATGTATTGAAATATCGATATAATTTATATTTATCATAGATACTATGGACATGTTAATTGATTTATTAATTAAACAAAACTATTGCAATATAAGATATGATTACTTACGTAAATGTAAATGTGATTTATATATATACATGTAGAATTGTAATATATAAAGTATTATGTTATAAATAATGCATCACCATACAATAAGTATAAACACACCTTTAATACTTAAGGAATACCAATAAAAAAAATTAACTAGCTTTTAAATAAATATTTAACTTCTGAAATATTCAAATTTAATACACTTTTAGAAAATACTTTAGATAATGGAGAAAACGTTATCTTTCATAGATTAGATTGACTTTATATTTTTATTTTGTCTTTAATTTAAATCCTCTTTTAATATCTGAAAATAGCTAGTTATTCTTATTTAATTGTTTTAGTTACAAAAATGTGAGAATTACAAAATTAAAAAAATATACAAATGAAAAAAGATTAGTAAGCATTATCCATACAGAATGAGCCTTCACTTTAACCTGGAATGTTGCTCCGCGACTGTTGTGATGCATATCGTCCGTATGGTAGTGTGGTGTCCCCGCCTCGCCCGCCTCGCTACTTCTTTGTCTTTAGTATGCGCCATCAAATTATAAAGCTTGTGTTTTATATTGCTTATGTTTGGATGACCTTTTGTATATATATACAATGTTTAGTTCTTCTGTTTATGTATAATTCTGTTTTAGTATAAGACCTCGTGCAGGTGGTCAGCGTGTTATTGGATACAAATGTGGGTTTGATTCTCACTTGCAGGAATGAATTATTTTTCTTTTTCCACTCTGGTATGATAAACTGCGGCGTTGAGTTCTATTACCCAAGAAAAAGAGATGTCTCGAAAGTGGAAAACGTAATTGAAGAATACTGCATGGAGCTAATCATATATATAAATTTATTAAATCGATGGAAATGAAAATAAGACTATTCAAAACAGACAGTACGAAGTAAAATTAATGTTATTTGTTTATTGCTTTTAATATTATTTTGTATTTTACAAAAAAATATATATATATCAGAGATCTCTCTGAAATTATAAATATTCAAGATTTTTTCAAATTCAAATCTCTGAAACATTTTTAATGTTCATATCTCGGGTTCCGTATGAAAGACTTCAACGCGCCAACTCTCTTTACTTTGTTAATATGAGGTTTATTTTAAAAAGATATACGAGAATTTTATATTTTTCTAAAAGCATTAAAATGGTTATTTTAAAAATATTAATTTTAAATTTATAAAAATGGCGACACACAGTCTGCAAAAGCTCAAAGAAAAACAATAACACAAATGTATGTTGTTCAAAAATGAATTTCTATTTAGAAGACTAACAAAGATTTATGTCCAAAATTTAAATGGATAGAAAACAACACTATCAACACTATGCTCGATGGCAGAGTGCCCAAATACTAACGGAATGCTCACTTTGGTTTACCGGATATGTAGACAAGAAAGAATCGTGGATGTTGTTCGAGCATAGGAGTATAATAAGTACTTACTTATAGTAAGTAAATGTAAGTTAATACTCTTTTTTAATTTTTTATGGTTGTTTTTTATTGGTAATTAATAATTAATTTATTTTAATATATCTCTTGTGTTCATAGCGTAAATATAGCTGTTGATATCGCTCAGTTTCTCACATTCCGTCTACAGAAGCAATGAATATTGTGCTAACGTCTAGCTTCGCCTACCTAACCCTTATAAATTAAACTATTAAAATATTTTCGTAATAAACCTTAGGTTATTTATTATAGTTAAATTTTATTTGATTGTCAACAAATTTCGGTATACAGATATACTAGCATAATGTAACAAAAGTATATATATGTTTATTATAACTAATAGATATAAATATGCATTTATACACGGAGTTCCCATTTGTACATCCTGTATATCTACTTAAAAATATGAGTCATCTTCATAAAATCAACAGTTTCCTTTTATTCACTTGTTTATATTCTTTAGTCAAATTTTATTGTATGAGGGCAGTCATGGCGCTAACTGGTTGTGGGTTCGATCCCCAATTGAGGAAATGAAATATTTATGAAAATTTATATTTTAATTTCTTCGCTCTGGTGTCGGGGCAAAGTGCGGCGTTGAGTTCCGCCACTCAACACGCAATACCTATAGAATTCGGCCGAAAATAAAGAACGAAGTGTATTAACACTAGATTCCCTATCCTGCTGTGCACGGGATACAGAGTGAAGCTGATTATTTTTTTTTATTTAAATTTTATTTTACTTTGGTATATACGCGGAGTTCCCATTTCTAAATCCTGTATTCTTAAAAATATGAGTCAACTTCATAAAAGCAACAGTTTCCTTTAGCTTGTTGTACCTACATATGTCATAGATATCTTCCTAGAATTTAATCTTTATTAGTAATACTACTGAATGACTCAATAGTGCAACGTATAATTGTTTTAAACGTGTCTTTCTTGAACTTTTTCGTACATTTACAAATTTAAACTTTAATTTTTAAAATGTAATATAAATTATTTTTTTAAAAAAAGAAAAACCGACTTCAAACAACAAATTAAAACGTAAAAAATAATTTAACAAAGATTTTATATTATACTTTTGAAGTACATTTATCTTACATTAATATTATTGTATATTAACATTTTATATTTTATTAAAAAAATTAACTTGAAAAAGACGACTGTAAACTACAGATTAAACTAAATACAGATTGTGGGTTCTATTCCCACTCGAGGTTTTAATATTTTCATTTCCATGCTTAGGGTAAAGCGCGGCGAAAAAACACTATGTAAAAAGAAAATATAGTAAATAGTTAAATCACATATCTAGAATGTGAATATAGTGACATAATGCAAAAAAATACCTGAAAATATATATTTAGTACGTTTCTTAAAAGGCGTAACGATAGGACAATAGAGAAAATATAAATAAGAGTCACAATTTCTCAATACCTTTAGATGTAACTATTGAGTCAATTTATTTTGTTTTTCCTGCGCCCCTTCATCTTTCCTCTGTCGGTTTCCGGGGACTTACGTTTGTTGTTGCGAAATAAACTATCTCACCCTTACTCGTACATGGGCGTTGTGACAAAATAATATTGCAATTTCACATTATTACTTTTCTGATTTACACGAAATTGAAAAAATCCTGTCATAGGGGAATTGTGCTCAAGATGGCATACTATGATAAGATGACACACTACCAATATTGATGAAACTATTAGCGCTAAGTGCGATCTTGTGACGTTTTAGAGAGTGTCTGTAGATGCAGCTAGTGCTTAAATTCAGTATGGCTGAAAGTGAATGCAGATGGGCAAGTAATTCATGTTTTCGTTATTTTCAATTGCAACAAATTTTTCTTTCGCTTTTGCTTGATGGTGAAAAGACATGTAAGATAAAGATTTTCTATTTGAACTAATTATAAATGTAAAATAGGATTATTATATGACACAACTAACGCTAAAAGCGCATCCTAACCTATAACCTTTGGTCACAACGGTTAAAATTAAATTCATATATCTATTGGGTAAGATGACATACAAGACGTGAGTATAAGATGGCATACTATCTTACCCTTATAAATAGAATCGATGTATTTTTTGCTTTACCTACAAAATGCCTGGCAATTACAAACGAATATATATTGGTCACAAGAAGACATGGATAAGGCTGCTAGAGCAAGGGCATTCAATAGCCGCAAGTGAGGAAGCTTATTTCCCTTTTGGAAAAGGAAGTGACTGATAACGGAATCCAACCTCATAAAAATTGCA